>PJEM01007362.1:25342-63584 GCA_004023845.1 Helogale parvula
AAGCCCCTGGCAAATGCGAATCTGGGTTCTGTCTCCTTGGGTTTGTCCATTATGGACATTTCATTTGCAAGGAGTCATATGCCTTCTGGCCTTTGTGCTGGTTTCTTTTCCTTAGCGTAATGTTTTCCTGGTTCATCCACGCTGTAGTTTGACTCGATTCCGCCTCTTTCTTGCAATGGCGTCCTCTCCACGGGGGTGCTCACCTCACCTTGCTCCGTTAACCAGCCCATGTTGGTGAACAACTGGATTGTTTCCAGATTCGCTCTTAAATGTGCATAAATCCCCCCCTATTTTTTGGCCAGTATACCCTTTGGGTAGATTCCTGCAAATGGGATTGCTGGGTCAAGCACAGCTGCATGTGTAATTTTGCTGGGTGTTGCTGAATTCTCCTCCTGTAGGGGCTGTACCGGTTTGCATTTTCATAGGCAGTGTATCAGGAAGTCCGTTTCCCGGCTGTTTTGCCTTTTTTGGTCTCCCTGTAGTTTGGACACTTTATCGATATTTCTCATATAATGATTAAGATTGAGTGGACATCTCTTTCCCCATGTTTAAAGGCTATCTACATTCCTTTTCCTGTGAATTATCTGTTGCTGTTCCTCCAGAACATTGCTCCAGAGGCTGGTCTTTCCACTTTTGGACGCCCTTTCTCTTTTGCAGACATTACTGTTTTTTCATCTTCCTTCTTACTTTGCTTAAGGTGTCTTATTATGCAAATTGCAAAATTTTTGCGTAATTCTGACAGTAATTTTTCTTATTGCGTCTGGAGTTTGAGTCATAGCGGGAAAGTTTCCCTCATTCCCAGGTTATTAAATATTTACCCGTGTCCACAATCCTGGCGTGTGAAGACCAGGCCCGTTTCCCCTTCATATTGCTGCTGGACTAGTCCCAGCACCACTTACTAAGTCTGTTTTCACTACCGTTTTGATATGCTTACCGTGTGATAAATTTCATACAAAATCGGGTCCATTTGTGGATTTTCTTCTTTCCGTGTCCGTTAGTCTCTGTGTCTAGTTCTGCGCCGCCGTTATGCTCTCTCAGTGTCTGTCTGGTAAGGCTCTCCTCCCTCGTTTCTTTCCCTTTTCAGGGTTCTTTCGGCTATTCTTATTTTCTTTATTTTTATTTTTTTTTACCGATGAACTTTATAATCTGCTTGTTTAGCTCTGGAAAAGGACTTGAAGGTATTTTTATTGGGGTTGTGTTAAATTTATAAATTAGTGCAGAGAGAACTGACGTCTTCATGATGTTGCGTATTCCTGCGCAAGAACGTGGTATGTCTTTCCATTTGTTCAGACTTACTGTGTTTTAGGGGGCAGCGTTCTTATACCTTTATTCAGAGGTTCTTAGTAAGCTTATGTTTAAATATTTTGTTTTTGTTTTGCTTTCGTAAGTAGGGTTTTCTTTTCCATTGTACTTTTTAACAGCATTTCCCCTTTGTAAATGCAGCCTGTTGATTTGATATGTTTATTGTATAACGTTTTGAATCTCTGGTTTGTAATACTTTATCAATTCTTTTGGGTTTTCCAGGTATTACATTATTTGTGAATGGAGTTTTACTTCTTTTCCAACACTTGGACCCTTTCTAGGCTCTTCTAGTTGCATTGGATGACATCTCCAGGACAGTGTTAAAAAGAGAAGAGGGGGCCTGGGGGGCTCAGTCAGTTAAGCACTGACTTCGACTCAGGTCATGATCTCACAGTTCATGGGTTTGAGCCCTGCGTCAGGCTCTGTGCTGACAGCTCAGAGCCTGGAGCCTGTCTCGGATTCTGCGTCTCCCTCTCTCTCTGCCCCTCCTCCACTCACACTTTGTCTGTCTCTCTTTCTCAAAAGTAAATAAACATTAAAAAATATATATATTAAAAAAGTAGAGAAGGTAGTATTTTGCTTTTATCACATAATAGTGTGTTTCTAACTTTGAAAGGAAGGTTCTAGTATTTGTCTATTAAGATTGAGCAGACGTTTACATGCCATGAAAGGAATAGTGGGAGGAAATTATGTGGAGAAAGCTTTTGTGTTTTGTTTTGTTTTTCATTTGTTTTGCTTTTCAAAGTGTGGGTGACATACATTCAACATTTGGTAGTAAATGTGGTTGTTTTCTGCCCTCACCTCTGTAGTAAAATATCTTCATCATTATATCCCCAGGTGATGAAACTATTTCCAAGTATCTGACAAAGAAAATATTTAATATATTTAAGTGATCAACACAGGTAACTGTTACTGTAAGTCTAGTGTTGAGTCTAATTTTGAGAATAGCTGCGTAGAAAAATACCAGAGGAGGTTTGAAAATTGAAACCTCAGTCTTCATCATCTTGTGATTCTATGATCTCAACACCTAGTTTCAGGGTTTGCCGTGGTGGGGGCAGAAGATCCTGGGGGGCTCACACACCATCAGTGAAATGCCTCGGTGACACGTCACTTGAGCTCACAGTCCGTTAGGTAGAGCCAGTCGGAGGCCTGCCTGTAAGGGCTGGGAAGGGTAACCCTCCAGTGTGTCCAGAAGGAGAGGAGAACCCGACACGGGTCAGCATTTAAAAGTCTCGCCACAGCGCAGAGCCTCTTTTAGTCCTAATTCTTTAAAATGTTCGGTTTCTTCTATGGTTTTTGGCCTCTTGTGGTTTTATTCTCCTTTTATAAATGTTTAAGTGTATTTTCAGAAAATTGTTGCTGTCGTTAAGATTTTAAATATATTTACAACATACCCTGAACACGCGTGGTTTGATGGGCATTTCATGATGACCTTGATTTACATCTCCGTAAAGCTGGCAGTAAAATTCTTGGGCTACTCCGGGGAAAATGGATTGCAGGGGCACAGAAGTAGCGGTGGCCTAACTAGACTGGCTGCCGTCCAGTCGGAGAGGGGTCATCGGTGCGTGTCTGGTGGCAGCGGTAGGCGTGGAGGGATGTGGCCCAGCCTGGGTTGTGTTCTGGAGGGAGATTCCGTCGTGTGTGTGAAGGAGTTGGGCCGGCAGGCTGTTTCTTGCTGTTTCGGACAAGATAAGGTATTTATGGCAGATGGAAATCAACATGCTGATTTCTGAATTGAGAATATCTTGCTGTTTACAGTTTTCTGTGGTTAATTTCGCACTCTGGCTTAAACTCTTTCATTGTGGGCCAGTAGCAGCTGGTTGGTCCCTGGGCCACACTTTAAGCCGTGACAGTCCCTAGTGTTTCCGTTTTGAGACCTGCCATGATCTTATCTAACCAGTCTCTTCCTGTTGGACGTAGATGGTTAGCACCTCTCGCCCCCTTTCTTGACGTTAGAAATAAGTCTTCTGCTGTGAAATCTGTATTTATATAATTATATGTGCGCTTTTTATGACTTTGTTTTAGGACGGTTCCTGGGGAAAAAATAAAGATTTTGGAACATATGACAAATGATGCTACAGAAAGCTTGTTACCCAAAGGGACACATTTTTGCTATCGTTGATTTTTTTCCCTAAAAATTTTTGCTAATTTACATGACATAAGTCATTATTTGAATACTTACTTGATTACTAGTAAGATTGAATGTTTTTCATGTGTATTTTGGAATTGATCTTTTCTTTGCCAACTCTATATCCTTTGATCGTTTTATTTTGAGATATAAGTACTCTTTATGAAGGGTATTTATTTTTTGTCCCTATAATGGCAATAATTTTCTTTATTTTAGAAGAGATTTTCCATGGGGCACCTGGGTGGCTCAGCAGGTTAAGTGTCCTACTCTTGACCTCAGCTCGGTCCCGATCTCAAAGCTTGTGAGTTCAAGCCCCCCAGCGGGCTCTGCATGGATGGCACAGAGCCTGCTTGGGATTCTGTCTCTCCTCCTCTCACCCACTTGTTGGCACTCACTCTCTCTCTCAGAAAGAAAGAAACTTAAAACAAAAAAGAGATTTTTCCTTTTTTTTGCTTCACGTAGAAAGTTGTCCTTTCTCCAGAGTCTCGTAGCTACCTGGCTCCTTGTGTGGGACGCTCCTGGCTCCTGGCTTGCTCGTCCGCAGAGGCCGCCCAGGGAACAGGTGCGCCGAGCCCACCCTGCGGGGGCGAGGGGCTTGGTGGTTCAGAGCTCCTGTGTCAGGGAGGTTTGCATGGGTGATAGAGGATATCAAGGAATTATTTTTTATTTTGTTGTAGTGGAATTGTGGTTGAGAAGAAAGTCTATACACAAGCACAAGTATTTTGGGGTGAAAAATGTTAGAGGATTGCTTTAAAATGCTCTGGCGCTTTCTTTGCCACCTCTACTGCGAGAAGGAAGTCCCTTCTCAGCCGACTGTCTACATACCAGAACATGTCGCTGTCACTCTGAAGGGACGCACTGTGATTGGGAAGGCCCAGAGGAGCTCTGCGAAGGGACCTCAGTCACATCAGGGTAGAGTAGAATTCCTCTCCTTGGAAAGAAGGAGTGGCTGCAGGTTGACAAGGGATGGGGAAATAGTGCCAACCCTAGCCAGCTGTTTTCTGTCTGTCGTTGTGAACAGGACCTGATCGAGGGCGTCACACGGGCTCCTGTTACAAGAGGCCCACGGATGCTCACTGCCCGTTCGTGTTGTTATTCAGGAGAATGGTTTTCTGGTTGAAATCCAAAATTTCTTGGGCGAAAAGTACATCGGCAGGGTTTGGATGGTGCCAGGCGTTGTGCATGCAGCATCTCAAGCCCAGGAAGACGACTTAAATTAATTCTTGAAGGAAATGACACTGAGCTTGTATCAGACTCGGCATTCAGGAAGCCACGGCAGTTAAAAACAAGGCTATCAGAAAACTTTTGGGTGGTGTCTGTATTTCTGGAAAAGGAACAGTCCAGGCTGATGAGTAAGACCCCAGTTGTCCAGCTACAGAGAGAGCAAGATGCCAGATGGCTTTTCAAACCTGTTTGTGATATTTTATTTATTTATTAAAATTTTTTTCATTGTGCATTTAAGTATATAGGTTACAATTGGTAGATAAAGGATAAAGTCTCCAACTGCCTCCTTTTTTTTTTGGTTTTGTTTTCTTTCTAAGTTTTAATTTAAATCCCAGTTACTTTAGTGTAATATCAGTTTCAGGGATAGCATTTAGTGATTCAGCACTTAGCTGTAGCACTCGGTGCGCCTCACCACAGGTGCTCCCCTTAATCCCCATTATTTGTGGTCTTTTATTTGGTGTGGCCTCTGAGAATGCATGTATTCCTTGGAAGATATGATAGGCACTTGTCCCACCAGGTGGGACAGATCCATAAATAGGTGGGCTCATATCTGAAGAAGACTGGAGCCCTGACGGCAGCTCCTGTCTCTCCCGGACAGCCTGGCAACTAAGGCCCTTTGCCTAGTTCGTCCTTCAGTGTTGGATACAATTGTGGTATCACTTACCATCCTCTGAGATTCCGCCAACCCCTCCTCAGCCCTGATCAGAGCAAACCGCAGGTACAGATCCTGAGACCCAGGGGATGCAAGCTTAAGACATGACAAGAGAGAGGAAAGGAGTGCTGGCGGGCCGCCCTGACGGCTCACACTCTTGGTCAGCGCCAGGTTCCAGCACACTTCCTGACCTGGCCTCACACTTGGCCACCATCGGTGACCTTGGTTTGCCACACCTGGCCTGACAAGACTGTGGCTATTTTGGGAGTCGTGGCTCCTTTAACCACGCTGCTCTCTTGTCAACTGAAAATTCTGTGACACTTCCTGGCCTTTGGTGATCTTTTAAAGATTCAATGAAAGCTGTATTGATTTGGGGCTTTTTCTTTTTACATCATCTTTTTTAATGTTTTATTTATTTTTGAGAGAGTGATCAGGCCAGGGGTGGGGGCAGAGAGAGCTAGAGATCCAGAATCCAGAGCATCTCCAGGCTCTTAGCTGTCCTCATAGAGCTCGATGCGGAGCTTGAACCCTCAAACTGTGAGATCATGACCTGAGCTGGTCAGATGTTTAACCGACTGAGCCCCCCAGGCATGGGGCTTTTTCTGAAACCAGGAATTCTTTCCAACTATTTGACCAGGAAACCGTTCAGAAGCTAAAAAAAACAACTCTAGCAAAAAAAAAAAAAAAGGGAGGGGACATGTGTAGCAAGGATGTCAAAATTATAATAATCGACTCTGGGTGATGGGCATATGGAACTTCTTTATATTATTTTTGTGTATGTAAACTTTCATAATAAAACATTTTTTGAGAACCTCTTGGGTCTTTGGAGGGCTTAGTGTGGGGGAGATTCTCTTAGCCCCTCTCTCCTGGAACTCTTCAGGGGATGTGGAGATTCATACCAGAAATAGAGCCACCTGAGTCAAGAGTGAGTCCAAAAAGGAGGCTCATTCTTGCCTCTTTATTTAAATGTCCACAGTCATTTGCAAATAATACATAGTCCCTCTCAGGCGCAAAGTTCTAAGTCTATCAGTTAAATTAAATTTATTAGTCTTGCAAATCCTGTCTGTGTTTATTTTGCATGTGTCAGGTCTGCCAAAGAAGGAGAGTGGCATTTTGAAGTCCTCCGCCACAGTTGTGGGTTTGGCCACTTTCTCCTTGTACTTCTCACAATTTTGGGCTTAAACAAAAAATGATTTTTAAAATTTTGAAATAATTTCAGACTTGTAGGAAGGTTGAAAAAAATGTAGTACAATGAATTCCTGGTACTCTTCACACAGATTGCAGAAACATTAACATTTTACTGTGTGCTTATTTCGTTTATTCTCTGTCTGTATCCATATTATAATTATCTTTTTTGGAGCCATTTGAAAGTGAGTTGGATACAGGAGGCCCCTTTACCCTCGAATACTTGAGCATGTATTTCCTCAAAACAGGGACATTTTCTATAATCAATACAGACATCAGAATCATGAGATTAATATTGTTAAGTGTGATGGCGCGGTCTGCAAACCTTACTCAGATTTCACCAGTTGCTCCACTGATTTCCCTTATAAACCAAAGAAAAATTATTATTTTGTGATCTGGGATCCAGTCCAAGATCACCCGTGGAGGTGTCCTGTCTCTTTAGTCTTCAATCGGGGACCGTCCCTTGGGGTCTCTCTGTTGGGATCAGACATTGTTGAAGAGTACAAGCCAGCTATTTGTAGGATTTTCTCTATTTTACTTTTATGTGCTGTTCCCTCATGATAGATTCAGGTTCTGCACTTGGGGTGGGAATGCCAGCGACGCGCTGCTGTGGCCTTCTTAGTGCGTCCTATCAGGAGGCACCTATGTCCCTTTTCCCGTTCCTGGTGCTGGTCACTGTGATTCCCTGATTAAGATGGTGTCTTCCAGGTTGCCTTGCTGTCTTTCCCGTGGAAATCAGTATCTGGTGGGCAGATATGTTGAGGCTATGTGAATTTCCTTTT
The DNA here is from genome assembly GCA_004023845.1 of Helogale parvula. Taxonomy (NCBI): domain Eukaryota; kingdom Metazoa; phylum Chordata; class Mammalia; order Carnivora; family Herpestidae; genus Helogale; species Helogale parvula. The sequence goes on from PJEM01007362.1 coordinate 32,616, forward strand.
TCTCATTAAATTTTCACCTAGTTTTATTTCACTGATGATTTTTGCCTAAAACGTTTGTTACCACGATGGTTACCAAGTGGTGTGTTTTGAACCCTGGCTGGCGCGTTAGCAGCAGCTTGCAGTCCGCCTCGCGTCTTTCTTGTTGAGACGCTCAGTGGCACGGCCGTCCTTCAGCATCGGTCCGGACACATGCCCGGATGCTTCCCGTTTCTCCATAGAGAAGACCTGGCTGGGTCCAGTTCTCACTCACCCCTCCTGTGCGGCTCTGGCGCAGGCCGCCTCGGCCCCAGCACCGGTCCGCAGCCTTGCAACGATGTCTGGGTATTGTCAGTGACTTTGTGTGACGTCCGTGACACAGCTCAAAGCATATCACGGAGACCAAACCAGCCAAGGCTGCTTTCTTCAGAAGGGTGTGTGGCACGGTAGCACGTCCTGGGTTTCCATCTCCCGGGGTCCTGGGAAGATTGGCTCACTTTGTCAAATGGGAGACGGAGGAGCATGTTTCCATGCTAAAGGGAAAGAGTCCGTAGAGATTACCGGTTAGGACAGAGGGGACTCTCGCTGGGGATCCCGGAAGAGGTAGGCTTGGTGGTAGGATTAGGTCTGGGCGAGAGGAAGAACATTTCTTTTGGGGAAGACATCGGGAGAAGGGAAGTGTGCGTGGAAGGGAGCACCACCCTTGTGGCAGGTTACGAGCAGGCACGAATGCTAAGGAGTTGTTATTGCCTGGTTGCCTCATTTTTCTTTGTGAAACAGGAGTGAAGTCCTGTCCTAGGAGTGAGGACGCCATTGAATAGGGAGAGTTGGGTGGGGGGCCTACAGAAGGATTCCCAAGCAGCTGGTGGTGGAGACCACAGGCGTGTGGTGGCCTCAGTCGACAGAGCTGTGTGATTTTTCTCCCACGGGGCCCCGCAGCCCAGGCGTGGAGGCCGGGCTTCGTAGGAAACGAGCAGTTGCGCTGATGCGGGTGTATGACTTGCCCCGCGCTGCGTTGGCGAGGCCAGGAAGGCGGGTGGGGGAGCAGAAGGCGGAACGAGATGGTAGCACTTTGCGGGACAGGTGGTTCGTCCAGGATGGGAGAGGTGGCGAATTGGGCAGAACGAACAGTGAACGGATTGGAAGCCAGAGGTTTTTAGGAAGGGGAGTAAGGGTTCTAGTGAGCTGGCAGGATGGGCGTCTTGGTCAGAGTAGGGTGGTGGAGTTCGGCGTTTCGGCGCTGGGACGGCTCTGGCCGACGAGGGCCTGGAATCCAGCGGCTGGAGGTGAAGATCACAGGGTTGTAACAGAACTTGTTGAAGTTGCTAGACGGCTTGTTGACATGGATGTTGACACCAGGTTGAGGGCAGGACACTGGTGGAGCGGGGTGGCCGTGTTCGGGTGTTGAGGGGGGTGCTGGGGTATCCGAGAAGGAGGCGGAGTCAGGCAGGAATGAAGCGTGATGGCAGCATGGCGGTGTGACTGCCGGGGGACCGGGACAGCTGGGTGCGGGGCGTGCTGGCCCTGGCTGCCTGCAGGCCTCTAAAGATGACGTGAAGCTAGTGGGGGGCGCTTGCTCAGGTTTCCAACAAAGACTGGTCGTCAGGTCGGGTCTTCTCACTGTAGCCCCTTCTCCGCCTGGCCAACTCCTGCTGCCTCTTTAAGAATCGGATCGCTTCTTTCAGGACTGTCTTCATGGTCTGTGCTTACCGCCAATTGAGCAGGTAGCACGCCACACTGTCCTTGTCTGCCTGTTGTCCTCTCCTCCAGACCGTGACCTCCTTGGTGGAGAAGTGATATCCGCGGCCCAGGCACAGTGCCTGGCGCCTGTTGGGTTGAACCGTATGAACTCGCCACCTAGTAAGTGAATTTGGTCTAGTTTGTTATTTCCCTCCCTCATGGGTGACTTTCCTTTGTCCCCTCATCTTGAATCCTTTTCTGAAGTCACAGGACTCTTTCTTAGTTTGGCCTTCGCTGAATTCCATGCAGATGAACCGAGTGGTTTCTTGGTGACCGACCCGTTCTGAGCGGGCCACAGTCCCTCTGTTCGTCCTGCTTAGACTTTTGTTCGTGTTTTGTTAACTTCCCCTTTGCTCTTCTGTACACGCGGTAGAAAAGGTAAAAAGGAACTTGCTTGGCTTCAGTTTTCCCCGGTGCCAAGTTTCTCAGCCTGTTTGTCTACGCGTTTCGTTCTTTTGTTGATTCTGACGGAGCTGCTGGGGGCCAGCCCAAGCGCGGCCTCGTCGAGGTTCGGCTTCTAGGATGTCTCACGCGGTGCTTGTCAGCTCGACTGTGTGTTTTGGACAGTGAATTTAGCTCACCAGTTGCCCCAGATACAGTTTTCCAGAAATTTTTAATGACCTTTGACCATTACTATTAAAGAAGGCAGTGAAGAACAGCACATCCAGATGAAAAACAAAAAGAAAAATGGAACCAGATTTATTTGGTTTAATAGTAAAACGTTTTCCTTTATGGGCTAGGGGGAGACGTGCGGTGCATAAATCAGTGTAGTCTAGAGTTTTCCACTGGTTTCCAGTTCTTTCTGGTTGAGCTTTTCTTCCAGTGTTTCAAGCCGGGGGGGACGGGTATATGTTCTTGCTTTAGTGGTCACTGAGAATATAATATAAATATGCTTTTCATGTTACAAAGGCCACCGTAAGTTCTTGAAATCCACCAAGTTCTGACTTGAGAGTTCGCCGAGGCTGCATTCCCATTTCCTCTCTGGTCTGGACCTTTCCTGTCAAGGGGCGCTCCGCTGAGGCCAGCTTCTTACATGGGCTACTTCCAGGAGGAGAGGGGAGGAGAGGGGAGGGGAGGGGTGAGGAGGGCTTGCTGAGAGAGCTTCCCTAGCTCGAGGTTTCCCTGGTGTTCCTCCTCCAGGCAGTCCTCCAGGGGGTCCGATCCTAGTTGCGTATTTCCTGTTGTTTGCCTCTGGGCCAGTACTGTATTCACCTAACTAGTGACAGTTAGTGAAAGAAACCAGAAGCCCATTTAACCAGTTAAAGTTAAATTCTCTGGTCCCCCAAAATGTTTCTTACTCCTCCTCCCATCCTTTTTTTTTTTTTTTTAAAGAATCTGCTAATCCTTAACAGATTAATCTGAGTTTATATTTAGATGAAAGTTATCCATTAACAGAAAAGTCTGAAACTGTAGACGGGCTCAGTGGATAGAGGTAGGCAGGCACCCTTTAGATCACAGAGGTTTTGTGGGGCTTTGGGAACCTTAAGCTTCTGTTTTGGTAGATAAGTATGTGGGGGCATGGGACCATCCTTAGGAGGTTAGGAACACCGTGAGGCTCAGACCAGGGCCGTGTGACCTTCTTGTGCTTTAGTTTGGTCCCAGTGACTCCCAAGCCTGTTTGATGTTCGTCCATTCAGATGGGGCCACATCCCACTGTGTACCTTGCCCCACCCCGCCCGTCCCGTCCATTCCGGTTCCAACCTGAGAATGCACAGACTCCGGGTCACTTGGCGGGTTGGACGCCAAGATTCAGATACTGAATTAGTGTCCTCCGAACCGGTGTTTGTCAGACTGCCCAGTACTGGATCATGACCTCAGTTTTGCAGGTCATGCCCGTCACTGTTGTTCCAGATATTATTGCGGTGTCCCAAACACCCTGAACTTAGTGGCATTAAACAATAGATATTTTATTCTCCTGGATTCTGGTCCAGGAATTCGGACAGGGCCTGGGAGGGCATGGCTTGCCCCTGTTCTGCGGTCCCTGGGTGTCTGAAGGGGTGGCTGGGGAGGAGTCAGATGGCTGGTAGAGTCATTCGGAGGCTTGGGGCGCCTGGGGGCTCCCTTGAGCTTCCAACTTCAGCTCAGGTCATGATCTCACAGCTCGTGGGTTCAAGCCCCATGTCAGCCTCTGTGCTGACAGCTCAGAGCCTGGAGTCTACTTTTGATTCTGTGTCTGCCTCTCTCTGCTTCTCCCCTGCTTGCGATCTGTCTCTCTCCTAAAAATAAACAAACATTAAAAATAAATCATTCTCAGGCTCCTCACTCACATGTCTGGTTCCCGGGCCTGCGGTGCCTCCAGAGCTGGTGGGATCCACTGGGACTGTTGACCCAAGTGCTGTATGTAGTCTTTCCCTGTGGCTTGGACTTTGCTTCGCTTGGTGGCTGGGTTCTTACAGGGAAGTGTATTGAGAATGAGCATCTTTTGTTGTTTGAAGCAGTCACGAGTCTGTCCACGTTCAAGGGAAGGGGATATAGACCCCCAACTCTCAGCTGGAAGAGGGCCCCAACATGTGTGGCTGCCTGAAAAACTGTAGGTTTTTTAATTTTCCTTTTTCCTTTTTTTTTTTTTTTAAATGTAGGCTTCCTGTACAGCATGGGCCCCAGTATGGGGCTTGAACTCATGACTGTGATGTCAAGACCTGAGCTGAGATCAAGAGTCAGATTCTTCCGACTGAGCCACAGCATCGCCTCTCTATAGGTTATTTTAAAATGAGTTGGAGGGGCACCGGGGTGGCTCAGTTGGCTAGGTGTCTAACTCTTGGTTTTGGTTCAGGTTGTGATCTCACGGTTTTGTGGGTTCAAGCCCTGCCTTGGGCTCCACACTGACAGTGGGCAGCCTGCTTGGGATTCTTTGTCTTCCTTTCTCGCTGCCCCTCCCCATTCGTGCTTTGTCTCTCTCAAAATAATAAATAAAACTCTAAAAAAAAATAATGAGATGGTATATAACGTAACAGTGGCTCATGCGGTAAGGATAAATACTGTGAAACCTGTGTTGCAGTGATGTTCGGAATATGTGTGTATTCTGGCTTGTGATGTACCTTGTTTCTCACTGTGGATTATAAAATGTATTTTTAAGATACTGTTTAACTGTAGTAACATCTAATTTGGTTTATGAACACCAAATTTTACCTCTTATTTAAAAATTTTTTTAATGTTTGTTTTCAAGAGGGAGGGGCAGAAAGAGAGAGAGGGAGACACAGAATCCGAAGCAAGTTTCAGGCTCTGAGCCTTCAGCACAGAGCCCAGTGTGGGGCTCGAACCCACAAACCATCAGGTCGTGACCTGTGCTGAAGTTGGACGCTTACCCAGCTAGCCACCCAGGTGCTCCATCCCCGCCCCCCATATTTTATCTCTTAATACCTCAATGAATAGGTTACTTAGTCATTTGTAAAGATGAAAACCTAAGGAATTGATTGTCATTTGCCTATAAGGGTAAAAGAAAGGCCTCTCTTTTTGGACCTGTTTTGTCAGCACCCACTAGGAGACCCCCGGGTCCCACTGGAGTAACTACCCTTCAGAACGGGCTTCACGAGTGGTCAGGTCCGGCAGCCACAGCTCCCTCAGCTTCTAGTTTAGTCTTTGCCAGTCCATTTCCCTGATGTGGATTGGAGAGGGGCAGATGATCAGAAAATATGGAAGGGTCTGGAAGCTGAGGAGTGGCCCACAGCAGAGAAGGCCAGCCCCCTTCTCCAGGGAGGTGGGGGTTGAAGTAAAACAGCCTCAGGAGAGTGTCCCACGTCGAAACCAGAATGCAAGGTTGAGCTTGGGGTCTGCCAGCACAGTCTGCCTCCCTCCCTCCTCCCTGTGGTTACCTTGACCCTGTCAAGGCAGAGTGTGGACACCGCTCGGCCGTGGCATTCAGCATCACCTCCTAAAACGGTGTCACACAACGGCTTTTGCGGAAGAGTGACATAAAAAGACTAAATTTCTACTCCTATCTTAGAAAATTTACATAATTCCATGTTTTTATTTCTTAATGTGAAAATTATACATGTTCACCCTAGAAAACTACAAAATACAGCTAAACAAAAGTCAAGTAAAAATGATCTATTACCGCTTAGAGAAAATCACTGTTAATTTTGTTGCTGTGCATCCTCCCTGTCGCTTTTCTGAGGATGTATCTGTACGTTAAAAAAACAAATGATGGGCTCTTAACGACGTTTTTCTGAAACCTGCTTTTAAAACGGAGGGGAACACGTTCCACGTCAGTTAATGTACTTCCCTTACTGGGAACGCTTCATAGTCGTCCATTTTATGGAGACGGTATTTAACCACTTGCTGACATTTGACTATTAGAAACGATGTGGTGAAATCCATAGAACTACATCCTTTTTCCCCACGCCATGATAATTCTTAAATTTTTCCCACGTAAAGAAAAGACACTTTTTTGTGTGTATGTACCATATCCACATGGTACAAAGTAACATGATTTTTTTAGGAGCTGCGCGTGTCACTTGAACTGCTGAATCGAAGAATGTGAACATTTAAAAGCTTTAGTATATGTGCCCCTAACTTGTCTTTTACACACACGCGTGCCGGTGTACACTCCTCCCCAAAGCGTTTGTTGTTCCTTGTCTTTGACTCATTCCTTGCCTGCTTTTAGTTGTGTGACTTATTTGGGCTGTAACCTCCTCTTTGCCTTTTTGCTGCTCACAAATCCTGCCTGCCCGAAAGGCCCATCTCCAGTCCCGCCTCCTCCCTGATCCCTCCCTCACACCGGTCAGCGCGGCGAAGCCTTCCTTTCTGCTCCGTCCTGCACCTTGTGTATATTCTGGTTCGTGACGTAACGTGTGTTTTTCACTCTGGACTACAAAATGTATTTTTAGAATACGTTTAACTGCAGTAAAAGTAACTGTTGTCCTGTTTAATCAGCTGTCGTTCTCTTGAGCGCATTAAGCACCGAGTCTTATTTTTAATCTCCTCTTGCACGCAGCGTGCTTCAGTGCGCGTGTCTGGGACTTGTAAATACCGAGTTAAATATGAGTCCTCCTGAAAGGACTGGTGAGAGCAGAGGTGGTCTTTCAGGAGAGGATGTAAGGAGTAGAAGTGTTCGTCAAACCGCAGACCGTGCAGGGCTCTCTGGCGAGCACAGAACTGTGGCGTTTCATTGAGGCAGCCCAGCATTGGGAGTCTTTGTTAATAATAACTGACATATTTTGTCACTTTTCTTATCTTAACCGTAGGTAGTAGGATCCCATCCAGCCAGGATTTTTTTTTTTAAGTAACTCAACTTTCCATTAGCAGTTACCTTCTCAAGAATGTTGGCTACAGGCAGAAACTTACAGTTCTTATTTGTGCTGTCTTTTCCTTCTTTCACACCTCGTGGGTTTGCTTCAGACCCCTTCAGAGCTGTTTTGTCCTTCTGGGTGTTTTTCTGGAGCATCGTTCACAGATGTGCGGAGACTTTTTTTTTTTTTTTTTTAACCAAAGGCTCTTTTCAGTACTTGAAACGTTCATTGCATTTTGCCTTCTGTCCTTCATCTTCTCCCCAGTGTACCGCATTTTATTGCCATTCACTCCTTTTTTTTCTCCACTCGAATGGTTTTGGTGTTGCTGGCTGAAACTGGGAGAAGGCAGAATAGTAAAACAGCCTATAAAACCTTGGGAAAGAAACATAACATTTCCTCTTGCCAGGCTCTCTCTGCCTGCGGCAGTCCCGGCGAGCCTCGGCCAGGACCTCTCTTCGAAGCCGCATCTGCTCTGCCCGTCTCTGCGGGTTAGGCTGTGTCCGGCCGGGCTCTTCTGCAGCTAACGGCCCCCACAGCTCAAAAGCTACTTTCCTCACCTGACAAGTGTGGGGGACAGAGGCTTTAGGATGATGAATCCAAAAGCCCTGGGGCCACATGTCTACCTTCCCAGGCAGGGTAGCAGCCCTGTCTTCAGCAGATTTCTCACACTAGCAGGGAGGAAGACGTGTCCCGTGACACCCCCTGCCCCCCGCAGGCGACTTCCCCCAGGTCCCAGGGTCTGGGGGGTCCCGTGTGCCTGTGCTCTGCTTCAGAGAAGGCTCAGCAGTGAGCGTCTGGTGGCTGGCCTGCTGTCTGGGGAGGAGCGGGAGAGGGAGATGCTGCGAGGAGGCAGCCTGCCGCCGCGGTCACGGGTAGAATTCCCTCCGGCGGAGCCCAGACCTCGGTGACGTCCACCGGCCGGGCCCCCAGACCATGTCAGTTCTCTCTTCTCTTGTGATTCCTACACGTGTCTGAAAACGGCTGTTGGGATTCTTCCTGGGTTTTGTCTTCTTGTGGAATGTCTTTAGGTCCTTGTCACACCTGGCCCAGTAGCCTCCAAGGAATCCTTCCCAGCTTGGCGTGAACCTCCGGCCACTCACGTCCAGTACTGGCCCTGATCCGAGCCCGGGAGCAGCGCCGGCCTGCCAGCCACTGGTATTCCCAGCCCGTTTTACCGTTGTCACCTGACGTGGGCGCCTGGGCCCTTGAGTGCGGCCGCTGGTAGTTGCTGCTGCCCGCCTGTGAACTAGGCCCTCTGCTGTCTGGCCCTGTCCCTCTGTAGCCTCCTCTGCTATGGAATCTTCCATCTTAGTCACACTTAGCCCTTGGTTGTTCCTGAATGCTCCTTTCCCCCTCCTTCCCCGGCCAGCCCTGCATTTCCTTCCAGATTTATTTCAGCAGGCGTCACTCTAGTGAAAACTTTTGTGACCACCCCCTCCCCCACCGGGTCGAGTTAATCAGTCACTTTGCAGTCACACTCTGTACAAGCGTTTGTTGTTAAACATTCACAAAGTGTTGTAATTATTTGTTTATATTTTTCCATCCTTCTACATTTTGCATCTGGGAGATAGGATCCATATTTTTATTTCTAGAACTTCAGCACTCAGTATAGGTTTAAGTGCATAAAAAGAGCCCCTTAAATATTTGTTGAAGTGAAGGAATGAATGACAATTTCATATCCACACCTGGTGATTAAATAGCTACTTCCTGTCTTCTTTCCAAAAGGAAATCTAGGGGCGCCTGGGTGGCTCAGTCGGTCAGAGTGTCCGACTGTAGCTCACGTCACGATCTCACGGTTCATGGGTTCGAGCCCTGCCTTGGGGTCTGTGCTGACAGCTCAGAGCCTGGAGCCTGTTTTGGATTCTGTGTCTCCCTCTGTCTCTGACCCTCCCCCACTCGTGCTCTGTCTCTCTTTGTCTCAAAAATAAACTATATAAAAAAATTTTCAAAAGGAAATCTACACATATTAGATTATAAATGACAAAATACATAAGTTATCGTTAGGTTACCTAAACCTGAACCTGGTAGCCCATTATGTTTCTCATTTGGCAGACCAGAACGGGGCCCAGACTGGTGAGTGTCTAACCTGAAGCCCTATAATAATGAGACGCAGAGCCGGAACTAGACTAGAAGCTTCGTCTCTCACGTATCTTGTCTCCCAGTTTCTGTAACAGCGTCTTGCCAGGTTGCGGAGGGGGGATCACAGTCAGCCCCGGCCGTGTGGCCCTCCAGGATTCTGCCTCTGACTTCCTCTGTGGGCTTTTGCTCACGTGGACCTTTCTGTCCCTTTCTGCTTGCCTGCTCTCCAGACCCAGCCTCATTCTTGCCTTTCTGCCTTCCTTTGTCAGAACTACTTTCCCTTTTTCTGAGTGTCCATAACTGTTTATCACAACGGAGCGAGCCTGAGCCTTGGGGGTCGGGGTTCCACACCCTCACTTACTGCTGGTGTGACTGACAAGTACATTAATCTTGTGGAGCCTCTATTTCCCAGTCTGTAATTAGGAATAATAACAGTGTCCACTTGATAGGGCTGAGTAAAGATTAAATTAGATACTCTTTAGTACATAGTACACACCCACACGCTCGTTGCTGGTGGTGGCAGTGCCTGATTCCTATGAATAAGTCACTGGAGGCTGCTTAGTGGCCTTAGCTGGCCGTGGTCCTTCGTGGTCCCGCTCGCGCCTGCCTGATTGAATCAGGGGTGCCCCAGTTTTGTGAGGGGCACCTCCTAACTTTCAGGCTGCGCTCCGGCACTTGGTGGAACGTGTTTGCGGTCAGCGCTCACTCACAGCCCGTTCGCTGGCGCCCGCCGGCACTCGGCCATCTGAGGCTTTGTTCATTTGTGTTGGGGCCGTTTTGTTGAAGAGGTTGTTGTCTCTCTGGTCCGCTGAGAGAAGGAACAGAATGTTTCCCGTCTTCATGGCTACCACCAGCTTTGAGGCTCAGTGTTTGCGTAGCTCAAAGTCTCTACTAATTAAGGAAACGGATTAGAAAAGACATTTTACTGGAAGCCCACGTACTGCCCGCAGGCCATTTGCACACACTCCGTTTGGCCCCATGGTGCCAGCTCACCCCTGGTGGTCAGAGGAGCAGCCGTGCTCTCCTGTCTGCCTGCCTTAGTGACCTGTAGAGACTGTCCGTCCTCCGTGTAAGACTTGGATAGGTTTGTTGCTTGGCTTTTCTCTGTCTTGTAAATGAGAAACCAGGAAAATACAGTGTATTTATTATACAGGGAACAAAGGTCATGGAAACTGTAACTTTTCAAAAGAACCCTTGGTTACCTAGCTTTTAAAGACCTAACCCTGCTTGTTTTATTTCTAAAAGCCTGTGGAATAAACCTCTCATTTTCTCTGATTTACAAGGAAACTAAAATGTGGAAAATTTGATCTTCAGGGGGCATGGCTTCTCGTTTATGGGATTGTTTATTTTAAAGTTTAAACATTGCAGCGCCTCCTGGTACTCTTATTTAAAAGGAAGTTCTTCTGAATACCATGTAGCTATTAAAATTATAATTTAGATCTATATTTCCACAAAAATACTCACTTTAAGTGGGGGGGGAAATGGGAAAAGACAGATGTTCTGTGCTCCTGTGTTGACAGGACTTCAGGTTAATCGTTTCTCTCCGCGGCACCTTTCTGTACGGTCTGGGCTTTGGAGCGCGTGTGTTACTTTATATTCGGAGAAATTATTAAGTTGTTTTCTTTTTGGAGGAAAAACAGCAGAACTTGAGAGTTGAACATGCTAAAGTCATCCCTTTCTCTGTCCTTTCCTGGCATTGTCCCTGGCAACCAGGAGAAAAGGAAACAGAAGCGAAGGCTGCATCTTTGGAGAAATGAGGAAAGGTCTGAAGCCCGAAGCCGGAAAACAAGTGGAAAGGGTCTTTGAAAGATTGAACCGGGAGTATGAGAGGAGTGCGCAGAAGACACTTAGAGCTGCAGATCCGAGGAAAAGAGAAACAAAAGTAGAGAACATTTTCCAAGTTGAGAAACATACCCTGGGTTTCAAAACCCAAATGTTCTGTCTGCACTGATGGAAAGGAGCCCACGGGCTGGTGGCAGGACCAGATCCGGTCTGACTCTGAGGTACACAGGAGGCTGGGTTGAGTGAGGACTTACCAGGAGCCCTGTCCTAGGGAGCCGTCTGATTTGTGGAGGTGGGGAGGAGAGACCCTGCCCTGTGAGGATCCCCTGCAGCTGCTTGTCCCTTTTATTAGGGAGAGAGAGAAGCTGACACCTTCCCACACTCGGTAGGCACGCGTATCAGCCCTGCCAGGACTAAATGCGGCCCTGGCTTTTCGCCCAGATGAATCTTCTTCACGTAACTGGTTCAGGAAAAACTTACCTTCAAAAGTGAGTAATCCAAGACTGGACCAGTTCAGGATCTGATGGAACGGAACTACAAGGAAGCAATGATAAGGAAGCGTGGACAAACAAGGGGCTGATGGACAGCGTTCACCAGACAAACGCTGGCCCAGGACGCATTCAAGTGACCACTCAGTACTTCACAGATTAAAAACGAAGTCAGTCCTCCTTTATGAAGAGCTGGAGCACAGATCAGAAGCACAAGAGCTCAGGGAAGAGATGACAAGCCAATAGGAAAGGAAACCTGAGTTCAGGAAAGGCAGTGAAGGAAAAGAAGAAAACCGTCAAAGGCACGGAGGCAAAGTTGAAAGTGACCTAAGACGATGTATAGAAAATAGGAACGAGGGAGTGAGCTAAATGAAATAGACTTGTTAGAACTAGAGAGTGAATGGTAGACATGAACGGAAAGTACGGTTCCCTCAAGGAGGGAACAGAAATATGGAGTTTTGGACTGCAGACAGCGAATTGTTGGGGCGGCCAGGCCAAAACACCAGCTCACTCGTGAGAGGGGGAATTATGGCTGTTCCTTATCAGTCAACTCGAGAGAACACGGACAGAATCCTTCAAAAGAGTGGGACCCACAGGATTTTGTATTCAGTGAAATTGTTTTTTAAATGAGTTTTTAAATGTAAGAAATTGAGAGAGATGTTCCCATGGGCCCTCCTTGAGGAATGTAGTTAAAGATCCAGTGCGCCGAAAGCTCACTGGAGAAACTACAGCAGCAGAACTGGGTATGAGCACAGGATCGGATTAATGGTAGGTGAAAACCAGTTGGCAGATTAGTGCAGTAGAACAGATTGTCAGCCTGACCGTGGGAAATGCCCTCACCAGCCAAATTTGGGAGGAGACAAGGAAAGAAGATGGGAGGTAAAGAATGTTCTTCCCTTGTCTTTCTTAGCTAGGGTTCAAAGAGCATCATTTAGAACTAACAGATAAGCCGATAGAGGTGTAGTAATATTTAGGAGTACAAAACTAAACAGGAAAAAGAATATAATGGGCTACAATAGGGTGGTGGAGAGAAGCATCTTCATGTCATCATTTCTTATAGGGGATTAAGTCGATGATGTCTAAAGAAGTAAGGTTTACAAATATTAGTAAAAGCGACCACTAGATACAATGTAAACCGTCTTAAGTATCAAAATACACACACCAAAGGAAAACAGGCAGCCTTTAAAAAGAGTAACAAAAGGAATCGATAGAACTAAGGTCAGTATCTGCCATATCAATAAGAGTAAATGGGGATTGGAGGCCACAAGGCAGCATCCAGCAGCTCGGTCATCGGGAAGTCGGACCACACACCCCACAGACACAGCTCCCGCACCAGAAGACACAGCTCAGACTCCGTCTTCCAGAAGTGTCGAGGACACCAGGAATGCCAGCTCACTTCATTTCATACCGATCGGTTTTTATTCCGCCGTCCACAATGAAGTGTCTGGTTTAAGGTGATAAGCTCCATTTCTTTGAAGAAATTAAAAATCCCCAACTAATAAATGAAAGAAATCCAAGAAAGAAAAGGCTCTGTGGCTCTTTACCTTGAACAGCATGTTGGAGGTTTTCATGAAGTTCCTTAAGAGCCATCACCGAAAAATGTGGAATTTTGGTTTGGGAAGCTTCTGAGATAAAAATCGGCCCTGCTCCTGAAGTGTTCCAGGACTGGCTCTTTAATGAGTGTGTCCGAGGACATTCTCTGTTTTGCCAACAGAACCGAAGCCTTACTGACTATTTAATCTGTGGTTTCATGGAGACTGTGTGTGTGTACATGTAACAGACAGCAGGATACATGAGGACTCAAGTTCAAATGGCATCTAGCAGTCTTACACCACCCTCCCATGTCTTCAGTGTGACTACCCGAGGTGGAAAACTCACAACACGGAAAGCAGGCCTGGTAGGCCCTCAATCGAGTTTACAGAATTGATGGGATTGGACTGAACCCCACATGTGCTGTCAGCCCTGCTGACTTGAAAGAAGCTAGGAAGACTTGCTGCCTTCCTTATCGTCTACCTCCTGGTCTACCTCCTAGTCTACATCCTGGTCTAGCTCCTGGTCTAGCTCCTGGTCTAGCTCCTGGTCTAGCTCCTGGTTCACCTTGGCAGCCGCCCAGTTTCCTCTCCTGTCAATAACAGTCTCTTCCCCCTCCTCCTAGCCACGGGCTCTTCGTTCTACATCCATTCAGAGACTCGCACTCTTGGCACACGTCTGAGCAGTGCTGAGATGTCAGATGGGGATGCTTTCCTCAAGGTGCTGGTAAAATGGGGGCATAGACAGGAAGTACCCCAGACGTTAGAGGACGAAGCACTCATGTCAGTCAGGCAGCGCCTCTTTACCCGGAAGGACAGGGGGCTTGAACCTGAGGATGTCCACCTTCCCTCCCACCAAGCACTGTGTGAGGACCCCGAGCAGAGCGGTGAGAACAGACCAGCTCTGGGCAGATACTGGATCTAGGTAGAAGGTTGGTGTGGGGTCCTCCCCAAAGGCTTCCTGCCTAAGATGCTAGCCACCCAGGGCGGGGGGACCCCACACAAAGGGCTGTGCCGTCTGTCCGACGGTGGAAGGTGAGGGAGGATTGGGGAAAACTAGCCAGGAGAGAGGCGCCACCATCTGAAGCAGTTGCAGGGGGAGAGACTCCGGAGGAGAGTATCCGAAGAGACCAGGAAACTGCTCTGAAATGGAAGAGGCTTTAAAAATCCACCAGGCGCCAAGGGTGAGAAATTGTCTAATGGCACCAGGCAAGTGAGACCTTCGGGTCCTTTCCTAGGCTCCCTGCCTCAGAAACAGCAGCTGACAGGTGGAGGAGAGGAAGTGAGGGAGACAGAGGCCCCACCGCCCCGCTGCTGGAGAGAAGCTTTCCCGCAAATGAGAACCGAAGTGCTATTAAGAGACTGGACAGATTGCTTTCTTTTTAAAGTAAATGCCTTTGGAAAGTTAATGCAGAAATCCTAAGTGTACAACTTGATGAATTTTTGTAAATGTAACCAGCACACAGATCAAGACGTGGAACATTCCAGGGCCCTGTAAGGCCTCCTTATGTTCTCCCTGTCAGCCCTACCCCCCACAAAATATACTATAGTTTTGTCCAGTTTGATCTTTATGTCAATGAAGTGGATTAACTGTTTTTAATTACTGAACTGTATTTGTGACTTAATGAGTGTACCTAGTTAAATGTTGTCCTTCCAAAATTAATGTCCACTGGGACCTCAGAATGTGACCTTGTTTGGAAATAGTTTTTGTGGATGTAACCAGCTGGGATAAGATGGTCAGCCACCAGCCAGGGACCTCTGGCAGGTGCCCGAAGCCAGGGCCGGGGCACGGAACAGCTCCCCCGCAGCCTCCAGAGCAAGCCAGCCCTGTTTGCACCTGACTCTGGACCTCTGGCCTCCTGAACCGTGAGAGAAGAGCACTCCGGGTGTTGTAAGACACGTGGGTTTGGTCACGTGTTCTGGCGGCCCTGGGAACTAACAAAATCCATCTCGGGGACTTTGTGTAAGAAAGAGTGAGCAGAAGAAAATTTACAAGACTTGTCTGAACTTTAAGAGTGGAGGAAGCACTGTTTCCATTAAACAGGGTTAAAGTGGGGAAATGACTTAAAATCTCCTTTTTGGTTGCCCTGCAAGGAGAGCCCTGCACGTTGAACCTCCCAGTCACAGAAGCAAACAGTTGGGCTACGAGAGGATCAGAATCTTACGTGTCTGGCGGGGCAGTGGTGGCAAAGGTGTGCCCAGACTTACCTCCTGCTCTGTCAGTTACTACCAGGCGCTCGTTTTCCCTCGGCGAATGTCCCCAGGCACATCTGCCTCTGGGAGTGGGTTCTGCTGGGAAGCTCCTCAGTGATTCCTGATGGGATCCTGTCCCTAGACCCGCCGCAGCTCAGCTGGTCGGTCTGCTTGGAGTAAGGAGGGCTAACCGAAGTTGAGAGGTCGTAAACATAAAACCACACTTTCAGACTTGTCCTCTCCTGCCACCAGTCTGTCTTTGCTCAGACCCTGTACGACTGGGTGGAGAGGCTGGCCCTGTGCTCTTGACCTGCAGTGCGGTTCTCTTGATGAGTTTTCAGGGTGCTGGGAACCCGTGTTTGCCCAGGTCCTTCAGTCAGCTGGGCACTGGGAACTCTTGAGGGAAAATTAACATGTAATGAGCAAGACCAGCCTCTTGCAGAAGTGGTCTGCCCTCCTTACATTTTCCGAGGGTAATTAGAATTTCATGTTTTTGATTTGTTCCTTATCACTACCATGGATGTGTGATACTTTATTCCTAATAATCCTTTTTACTGGGATACTTTTCTTACACTGTTAAATCAGCCTGATAAAATTCAAGTTTCCTTGAGTTTGATAGGTAAAGACATTTTAAGTGTATGTAGGTGTACATCCAGAATATCTTATTAATGGCTACATTTTTTTTGCTTTTATTTGTTATTGGTCTTCCAGATTTTTCTGTAAAATCACTTGGTCCTGTTCTGACATTTTGATATGAACATTGTACTTTTGGTTGAACTTGAAGCCTTGCTCCCTGCTTTTTGTGCCACGTGATTTATTTTCAGATTCAGTGCTGTGTGCTCAAAACCAATACTATGATTCATTTCTTATTATATGTTATAATTTAAATGGAAAACCGTTGTTTTTCAAAAGGAAGCCCTTTCGATGAGAGCTGAAGAAAATGCAGTAGAAAATAGCAGTTGATATGGGAGCTAAAATGCCCAGAGAGACAGTAAGGCAGGAATCTAATCAAACAAAACTTTGAACACTTGGTTAATTGAGGATATACTCAACTGTAATGAAATTAAAGACTGTGTCTTTCCTGTGGAGACCTTTGAGAAAGAGCTCAAATATCCATTCAGCTGGAGAGATTTCACAGTGAATTAGAACCAGAACAGAATGATTTATGATACAAGCCTATCAGGAAACGTAGCCAGTCTTCATTTCACTCTGCCGCCCGGGATTGTTTATGCTTTTTTCTTAGGTATTTCCTTTAGGAACACATATTCTCAAAACAGGAGGAAATGTTGGGGATATCAATTATTCTGTAATCATTCAGCAGTCAGCAAGCACTGTGCTGGTCTCGGCTCCAGTCCTATGAACGTGAACCCAGAAGCTCAGGCTGGCAGAGTTCCGCTCACGGAGTTCCGCCGTGATGAAGGTGGGCATCCCAGGATGGCTTGGGAACCCACGGGCTTGGCCCTGCAGCCGGACGGAGGCTGGGGCCACAGGCATAGCACGCTTGAGGTTTGGAAGTTGAGGGGGGAGAGGACGGAAGAGCAGGACTGTGTCGTGCTCGGTGGGCCCCATGGCCGTGGCCTTCAAGGGGCTTCCAAGTCACGAGGGCAGACACTGCAGGACCCTCGGATGCCCTCGCAGAGCCAGGCTTTCCCCGGGGCGGCGTGGGCCCCCGGAAGGACTCACATGTGCTCTATTTACGGATCACACATTCCACCCCTTTTGAAACTGAACGTTCTGATGTTTTTGTGGCTCTGGGTTAATAATGTCATGCCTTCCTCATCCTCTGCCCCCGGACCCCTTATACAGCTCATCTGTTGGATTCAGGTGGCAGTGACAGAGGTGGACAGAGCTGACTTTTGTCTTCTTGTTCAGATAGTTAATACGAGAGAATGTTTAAGTGCAGTAGCTGTGAAGGGAGCAGAAAGCTATTTTGAAATGTTTTGTGTTCTTTATGGTCAGTATTTTTGTACATCCTGTAGAAATGTCATTCCCCTTATATTTCTCAGGCACTTGTGAAATTTTGGGTGTCTGAATTCCTTTTCAGGACTTGTGTGGCTGTGTTCTCATCATTATTACTGAGGCAAAGAGGAAATGATATCAGCAGATGTGCGGAGCTTTTATCCGCACTGAATACACTATTCATTTAGACAAAAAGATCATTTCTCAATTCAAATCGGAATATTCTAATTTAAGGCCTAAATCAGTTGTGTCATAATCTCTATGGAAACAAAGCTTTCTACTGTGTAGTAATTGCGTAAGTAACTCATTTCCCCTTGTAGATACACAAATTGTAGATGCAGACGCTTCTTCCATTTTCTCTCAAGAACTCTCTTAAAATAGAAGAGACTTTCTCTCGGTCTCAAAAATTAAAAAAAATAAAAACATTAAAAAAAAACAGCGACTTTAGCCAGTGATTTTTGTTTATATGTTTTGTAAAATTTAAAATAATCTGTTCAAATTTACTACTTACATACCTTTAAAAATTGCTGGAATCTAATAGTCATTGATTAGCTTGATTTCTTTGATTTGATTCAAAGGATTGAATTATCCTGCCCTGTACTTAGCATATTAGCATTCCCTGCCTGTTTAGGGCTCTCTCCATTTGGGTTGTTTGATGATTTCTTCTTGATCTTCAGGCATTCTTTATATATCATAGGTATGAGTCCTTTGTCGGTCATATGGTTTGCAAATACCTTCTCCCATTCTGTGGCTGACCTGTTCTTTTTTCTTTGTTTTCCCTTTTTAAAAATTTATTTATTTATTTTGAGAGAGAGCGCGAGGTAGTACGAGCAGGGGAAGAGCAGAGAGAGAGAGAGAGGGAGGGAGGGAGGGAGGGAAGGAATCCCAAGCAGGCTCCATGCTCCACACTGAGCTCGATGCAGGGCTAGATCTCACGACTGTGAGATCATGACTTGAGCCGAAATCAAGAGTCAGACCTTTAACCGACAGAGCCACCCAGACATCCCTATGGCTGACCTTTTCATTCCTTTACTGGGGTCTTTTGATGAACAGAAGTTCTTAATTTTAAAATTGAATTTATCAAGTTTTTCATTTATGGTTAGTGCTGTTGATGCTTAAGAAATCCTTGCCTGCTCCCAAGGTTACTCTCTTTTCTTGTAGTTTGGTGATTTTTATCTGTTTCTCCACTCCCTTTCCCTCCCTGCCTGCTACAGATCATCATTCTATGTGTTTAATATATGTTACTTCGTTCTTGTGTGTTGTTCTAAAGCATGTATTGTTGTTATGTGCTTCCGTATTTTTAATTTTTGTAAATGGTATTGTATTAGATCTCGTTCCATTTCTTTTTTTGCCCAGCATATGTTTTTAAGATCAGTAGGACTGTCTCCCAGTTAGATATAGCCATGTTGCCCACAACTCCGCTACTGCCCATAACTCTGGACAAACATCTCTGCACATATCCCTTACTGATTTTTGTTAGTAGACCCCAAATCCTCACTTCTGGGTCATAGGGTCTGCAGGTACCGGCATTTTTGGCTTAACCTCAGTACCGGGTTCCTGAACAGCACTTGCTCTTAAGTGAAAAATTCAACTAGGAACCATTACTTACTCTTTTAAATGGGAGAATCTGACAATTCATTCAAAGTCACTTCACAACCTCCAACCAGTTTCCTAAAGCATCATTGAAACTCACCAAAGCCCTGTACGTAAAAACATTCTAATACGTTAGCATGTAAGTGCTTAAAACGGCACTGTCTGACCAGCACGTGTCGTGGCCAGCGCCCAGCGGCTGCCGCGGGCGCACTGAGAGCGGTCTGCCTGTGCCCCTGCGCGATCCAGAGGAAGGTGGAGAGCGGCCGGGGTGGGGGCTCGGGGGCGTCCTTGGCACAGCAGCCTGGGAGATGCACACCCCCTTTGCCGCTCCGTGCTTCCCAGAATGCTTGTATAGTTTGGCTACTTGATGTTCTGACGTGTGTATGTGGGTTGTAACTTGAGACCTTCCTGCTCGTCATTTTGTTAAAAATGTATTGGGCTTTGAGCTTCTGGATCTACACATAAGGGGCATGAGAATCAACATTCTACCCTAACAGTAACTGAAAAGCTGAAGAGACTGAATAATCAACTCTTCTTTTTTGTTTTTTAATGTTTGTTTATTTCTGAGAGAGAGAGAGAGCACGAGTGGAGAGGGGCAGAGATTGAGGGAGACCCAGAATCCGAAGCAGGCTCCAGGCTCTGAGCTGTCGGCACAAGAGCCCGACACAGGACTTGAACCCGCGAGCTGTGAGATCATGACCTGAGCCGAAGTCGAACACTCACTGAGTGAGCCAAGCAGGTGCCCCATAGCTCTTCTTAAATCCATAAGGGAAGATGAGGTGCTTCCAAGAATGGAGAGCCAGGAGAACACAGGGAGTCACCGCCTACCAGAGACTCAGGAATGGAAGCCACTCAGGAGCGCTGGGGTAGGAAAACCTGCCCTGTAATCAGTGACTTGCTGGAGGCTTAGTGCAGACAACTCTGAGGGAATGAGAATCTTCCGAGGGACTGTGGCATGAGAGGAGGGCACACAGTATTGTGTGGTTTGCCTCTGGGAGCTTTACAAGATTCCCATGGTTAATATCAGAAGGATATTGTAGGTTGTCTTGTAGGTTGTCTACAAGAAACTCGCGTTCAGTACGAAGACATATACACATTAAAAGAAAATGGACAGAGAAAGACACGCCATGCTAACACTAATCAAAAGCAAACAAGTGCAGCTGGACTAATTTCAGACAGCAGACTGCCAACTAAGGAAAGTTATCAGGGAGACGAAAGGACACCACGTAATGATAAGCGAGTGAGCTCTCCAAGAAGACAAAACAATCCTTTACATGTACACACCCAATAACAGAGCATCTGACTTCAGTGAGACAAAACCCAGTAGAACTGTGAGGAGAAGCAGGTGAGCTCACTAACGTAGTAGGGAACCTCAGCACCCTTCTCTCAGAAATGGACGTATCCAGCAGGCAGAAAATCGGTACGGACGTAATGGAACTCGACACCACCATCAGTCAACTGGGTATCATTGACATCTACAGATGACTTCACCTAACAGCAAAGTACACCCGCCCCGCCCCCCGCCCCTCCCCTTCCCCCCGAAGCTCATACAGAGCACTCACCAAAACAGATTGCGCTCTGGACCATAATGCTTTAACAAATTTGAAACAATAGAAATCCTACAGTGTCTGCTTAGACCACATTGAAATTAGTACTCAATAACAGATAACCAGAAAATCCCCAAATATGTGGAGATTACCCAATACACTTCTAAACAATACGTGGGTCAAGAAGATATCTTACAAATTTTTAAATATTAAATGAAAATTAAACACAGCTTATGAAGATTGGTGGGGTACAGCAAAAGCAGTGCTTAGAAATCTGTGGCATTGAATGCATATACTAAAAAAGAGGATTGATCTAAAATTAGTAATCTAATGGGGCGCCTGGGTGGCTTAGTCAGGTAAGCATCCAACCTCAGCTCAGGTCATGACCTTCTGGTCCGTGGGTTCGAGCCCCGCATCGGGCCCTGTGCTGACAGCTCAGAGCCTGGAGCCTGCTTTGGATTCTGTATCTCCCTCTCTCTGCCCCTCCCCAACTTGTGCTCTGTCTCTCTCCCTCTCAAAAACAAATAAACACACAAAAAATTGTTAAATTAGTAATCTAAGTTACCAACTTAGGAACCTTGGGGGGAAAGGAAGAGCAATTCAATCCAAAGTAAGCAGAAGAAATAATAAGAATTAAAGCAGTAATTTGTGAAATTTCAGTAGAGAAAAAGTAATGACTCCAAAAGCTGGTTCTTTGAAAAGATCAGTAAGATCGGTAAGTCAGGCTCGCTAAAAAAGTAGGAATTTGTGTCTACCCCCTATCAGAAATGAAAGTGGGAGCTTAACTACAGATCCCACGGAGGTTAAAAGGGTAATACAGAAATACTGTGAACAATTTTGTGCCCTCAAATGTGATAACCTAGATGAAATGGACCAATTCCTTGAAAGACACAAACTGTCAAAACTCACAAGAATGTGATGATCTGAACAGGCCTAGATCTCTTGAAGAAATTAAGTCAATAGTAGCCTTCCAAAACAGAAAGTACCAGGCCTCTAGGGCTTTACTGGTAAATTCTACCAGACATTTAAAGAAGAAATTATTCTAATTCTTTACAGTCTCTTCAGTCTCTTTCAGCAGGTAGAAGCGGAGGGAATACTTCCTGACTCGTCTGTGAGACCGGCGTTACCTCAATATCAAAGCCGGATCACCAGGAGACTCTAGACCAGTATCTTCCATGAGCATAGATGTAAAAATTCTCAACAAAGTATTAGCAAATCAAATAAAAAAATGTATAGAAAGAGTTCTATACCACAACTGAGTACACTTTATTCTAGGGAAGCAAAGCTGGTGGCTCCACATTAGAAAATCCGTTATTGTAATCTAGCGCATCAGTAGCTTAAAAAGGAAAAATTATATGATTGTATCAATAAACGCAGTAAAAGCGTCTGAAAGGATGCAGAACTCATTCATGATAAACAAAACAAAACAACTCGAAGTAAACTTGGAATAGAGGGGACTTCCTCAGCGTGGTGAGGAAGGCCTGCAGCCATCGTGCTTGGTGAGAGACGTGATGCTTTCCTGCCAAGACCACAGGCAGGGCGGTGACCCGCCCCCCTCACCACCCCTTCTCAACATCATACTGGGTGTTCTTGCCAGTGCAGCGAGACAAGGAAAGGAAAAGAAAGGGGCACAGTTGGGAAGAAAGACCTAAAACTGTGTCTGTTAACAGATGACATCATTTATCTAGAAAATCCAAAATAGTCGACAGAAAAAGTAACATTTGATAGGCTTAATAAATGATTGTAGCAAGGTTGCAGGATACAAGGTGAGTATAAGTCTGTTGCTTTCCTGTACACTAACAATGAGCAAGAGAATCTGAAATTAAGAACACAATATCATTTACATCAGTTCCCAAAAGAGACAATATTTATTAGTATAAATCTAATATCTGTAGGGTCTGTAGGAGGAAAACCACAACATTCTGAAGAACAAAGGAGAAATAAAGAAATGGAGAGATATTCCATATCTGTAGGGATGAAGACTCAGTATTGTCAGGATGTCCGTTTTTTTCCAACTTGGTCTATGAATTTAGTGCAATCCCGGTCAGAATCTCAGCAAGTTACTTTATGGTTATTGACAGACTGGTTCTAACGTGTGACAGTCAGAAGACCCCAAATAGCCAGCACAACATTGAAGGAGAAGAGCAAAGCTTGGCGACTGACCGTGCCCGACTTCAAGACTTAGTGAAAGTCACCGTGACCGGGAGACATTGGGTGCTGGGGAAAAAACCAGACAAATAGATCAGTGGAACAGAGTAGAGAGGCCAGAACTAGACCCACATAAATAGAGTCACGTGGTCTTCGACAGAGGAGCAAAGGCGGTACAGCGGAACAGCGGCGGCAGCTTCAGCATGTGCTAGAACAGCTGCACCTCCAAGTGCAAGATAATGAATGTAGATCACACCTTAATTGCATCGCAAAAATCAACTCGAAATGAATAATAGACCTACAAGTAAAATGCAAAGCTATGAAACTTCTAGAAGCGGAAACCTAGATGGCCTTGGGTGTGGTGATTGATGCCTTTTTAGATACAGTGCCAACAAATAGAGAAAACATCCAGAAAAGAAATAATTGATAAACTGAACTTTACTAGAATTAAAACGTTCTGCTCAACGAAAGACAACATCAGGAGCTTTAAAAGATGAGCCAGAGTGGGAGAAGCTATTTGCAAAAGATGCATCTGATTCATAGAACTCCTAAAAACTCAACTGTCAGAAAGTTGAAAACTTACAGCCAAGCAAAGACCTGCATCAGGACGTTTGTAGCAGCTTCATTCTTAATTGCCAAATCTTAGAGGCCACTGAGATGTCCTTTGTTAGGTGAACGGGTGAGCTGCTGCATCCAGACAGGAGTGTTTTGCAGCACTAGAAAGGGGTGAGCTGCGAAGCCACGAAAGGTGTGGAGGAAGCGCAAATGCGTTTACCAAGTGGAAGGAGCCAGTGCGAGAAGGCTGCGTACTTGTATGAGTCCAGCTCTGTGACAGTCTGGGAAGTAGCACAACTGTGGAGACAGTAAAAAGCTAAGTGGCAGCTGGGGGTGAGGGAGATGACGAGGCAGAACCTGGAGGATTTTTAGGGCGCCGAAAATAGTCCATATGATATTATAACGATGGAGATCTATCATTATACACCTGTTCACATCTCTAGAATGTCCCACGCCAAGAGCGAAGCCCTAGGTAAAATACGGGTTTGGGATGATTACGATGTGTAAAATGTGGGTTAATCGTTGGTTAAAAAAACAACAACCCACTGCTATCCTAGTGAGTGCTGACGACGGGAGGGGGTGACGCATGTCGAGGGTGAGGGTCCACCTCCCTGTGCCTGCTGGTTCGTTTGATGTGAGCATGAAGCTGCTCTGAAAAAGATAGTCCTAGAAGTGCCCCGGGGGATGTCTGGAGGACGTGAACATACGTTTTTCCTATACAGATAGCGGATGACTTGTGTTTGGGTTTTACCTTGAGCCCCTCAAGAAGCAGTGTCCCTGGCAGAATGCCTTCTCCCTGGGACGCCTGTGTCCGGGGCTCTTGCTGCTCTTTTAGATTATCCAGAGTTTGGGGCCCAGGCTCCCGCCCCCCTCCCTCCTCTTCTTGCTCCGAGGCCTCGTCTGCCTCGGCTTCTTCACCTTCACTGTTGATGTTCGACCTTTGCCGGGTACTTCCGCTCTGCCCTGGGCTTTCTCCTCTCACACCCCAAGTGCAGACTGATTTGGGACATAAGAAAACAACTTCTTTCTTCCTTGATTTTTTCATAGCTGGTTATTTGCAATTTAGAATTAGACATAATTGGTAGTGAAAGTATTCCAAAAAGAAGCTTTAAAGAACTCGGTGTTATTTGTGACCTGTGGAGGTCAGTTAGAATGCCCGGGGAGCCCCGAGACAGGGCTCCTGCGAGGGGTGGTGGCGACAGCGGGGCCGCGGCCGCGGACTGCCTTGAGTCTCCTGCTTGAACACGGCGAGGCGGTTGGGAGGAGCGGTTGGACGCTGGCAGACTTGCTCGAGTACCGTTCAGTCTGGAAACCCACTTTCTGGCCGACCCCCGTGGGTCCCCGCCACACCTGTAAGGGTCTCTTGGTTGCTGTAGAGCCAGAGCAGGGGGGCCGGGAATGCCCGTGTGGCCCCTTCCGCTGGGCTGGCCTATGGCTGCGGTGGTGCACTTGACTGGGTCGAGTCCTCCTTTCGTCCTCACGGTCACGGTTTTCTGGGCTGAGCGGAGCGGAGAAACTTGCCTAAAGACACACACTTCTCAGGGGACGGGTCAGAGTGTAAGCCCCTTCTGTCCAGCCTCAGGAGTACGGGTCATGGGAACTGTTGGGCTGATCCCGGATAATCCGTTCTGTCGTGGGGGTGGTCGTTCTTAGCGGAGTCCTGTCGGGTATCTTTGAGGTACGTTGACTGACCCCGTAAAGCCATGCGGGTGCCAGCAGCGGTCAGCAGGTGGGTGGGCAGCTGGGGGCCTCCCGAACAAGGCTGGCTGTCATCTGTGCGGCGTGTGACACGGACATGAGCGATGAACGTAACACCCCCGCCCAGTGAGAAGCAGGATGCTTGTTAATTTACAGTCGGGAATACTTGTGCGTGTCTGGCTCGTCTACACCTGCCGATTCAGGTTTTGTCCTGGATGGAGTTCTGTGCCTCTGGCTCGCCCCCCCACCCCCTCGTTCTGACAGGATGATAGATACACCAGTGATGGGCTCTTCTTTGAGGGCGGAGCGGTAGGTCCTGGGCCGCCTCGGACGGCCACAGTTGGGATTTGAGGATTCTTTCGTTTCAGTGACATGTTTAAAGAGCAGCGTGAGGTTGGGTTATCGTACAGTTGGCTGTTTTATGTTTCAATTTTCTTGTTTCACTTTCAGAGGCAGTGTTCTTTCAGGGTCTCAGGAAAAATCTTTATTTGTCCCTTGTACCAAGTGCATCAGTGTGATATGTAAGAAGTAGGTTCTGTTTTTTACATTATTTCAAGGTATTATGAAGTTAATGGTTCTTATTAGAGATTACCTCAGTGCTCTGAAAGAAATAACTCTTTGGAAAACTTTAGTTTTAAAAATGCCTTTCGGGGCGCCTGGGTGGCTCAGTGAAGTGTCCAAGCCTTGATGTTGGCTCAGGTCGTGATCTCATGGCTGGCAAGATCGAGCCCCACGTCGGGCTCTGCACTGACAGCACAGCGCCTCCCTCCCTCTCTCCCCCCGCCGTTAGTATGTGCACTCATGCTCGCTCACTCTCAAATCACATCAAAACAATAATTAAAAAAAAAAACCACGCCGCACACTCTGTATATGTGCATGTGTGTAAAGTTGTAGTTTCATAGCAAAAACTCCTTGGAAAATCTTGTCTGCGATACTTTAGAATGTATTGGGCATTAACTCACAGGCGTTATGTTAAATTCTTTAAATAGTTCTTTTAATCCAGACATTTTTTGCTTAACAATATGGGTTTGGGGGAAAGGACCTGACTTTCCCTAGCATGTGACTTGACTTTGGCATTCATATGGGGAAACCTATAAAAGGCCCCTTGTGAATATTTGCTGTTTAAATTGACCAAAGTGACAGTGAGGAACAAGTAAGGAGAGAAGAAAGAGCTGCGGACAGTCGGAGTGGGTGGGGAGCATCTGGCCAGCTCTCGGAGGACCTGGGAGAGCCCGGAGGAGCTCTGCCTCGGCAGCTCCTGGTGCCACCTTGTGGGTGGATCTGGAAGGGACCAGGCAGACCCCACCAGCTTCTACCAGGATGCCTTGCATAACCCCACATTTCCACGGAACACTGGAATAAAACTGAAGGTCGGATATCAGAGCTCTGGTCTAGGAGCCAGTAGATCTGATTATGTCTTGTCCGTCAGCAGCTCCTGACCCCCTTTCTCCAAACCAGCCCAAATCCCTGTGCTCGTCTCCATGGCGACGCGTGGCCCAGGCCGCTGTCCTCTCTCCCCTGGACTGCGGAGGCCTCCTCACTGGTCTCCTGGCCTCTGCCGTCACCTTCCCACTGTCCATTCCCCACCGGGATCTATTTAAAAGATAAAGGGGATCCATTCAAAGAGGTCTATTTAAAAAAATAAAAACTAGAGGGGGCTCCTGGGTGGCTCAGTCAGTTGGGCAGCTGACTTTGGCTCAGGTCATGATCTCACAGTTCGTGAGTTCGAGCCCCGTGTTGGGCTCTGTGCTGACAGCTCAGTTCTTTGAACAAGTTCCTTCTCTCTCTCTCTCTGCCCCTCCCCTGCTCTAAGTCTGTCTCTCAAAAATAACCATTAAAATTTTTTAAAAATAAAAATCAGATCCTATCGTTTCCTTGTATAAAAAATTCTCTGGTGCTATTTTATGAAATTTAGGATAAAACCCAAGTTTCTTGTCGAGGCTTAGAAAGCGCTGCATCTTCTGGCTCCTGCCTAGCCATGACCTCATTTCCTCCCTCTTCCCCATCCTTTCCTCGAATGCTCCCCATTCCCACCATGGGTCCCGTGCACCCCGTTTCCTCTGTCTGGCGCTCCTTCCTCTGTTCCTTGAACGGCTGGCTCCTTATCATGCAGGTCTCCTCTGCCACACTGCCGCCGCGGAGAGGCCTTCCTGGATTCTGCTTCAGAATAGCATCCCCTGCTGGGGTAGAGACCCTGTCTTGTTCTCAGTCGGGTGTTGTCGAATGCCTGGGAAACCACAGGTGAATGCTGACTTCCGGGTTCTTGGTCTTATTTTTCTAGGTCTAGGCCAGGGTCAGGTGGTCTTAGGCCTTTCCCGGTGGAGCATGAAAAGACCACAGGAATTCAGCCCCTGTGCACTGGGACTTGTTCTCCCCATTGTCACCTGCCAACTGGGGAACCACAGCGCCCTGAGCTGCGGTTTCTTTATCAATGAAATGGAGTCAATGAGCTGACCTTACTCTTAGAGTAAGGGCTAAATTGGATTTAAATAGGATTCGAAGCAGAGTGTTGAGCACATCATAGGTGCCTCCTTTCTCTATTAAAATTGTACCATGTTATTGTGTGCATTTCCCCTTCTCCTGCTCGAGGCCGGGGACCGGCACCTGTTTGCACTCCTAGTATCTGGCTCTCTGCTGGGCTTAAAGCAGAGTAGGAGGGGGTCCTCAGATGTCTGCATTACTTTTGACTCTTTTCACCCAAGACTCTTCTCACACGAGTCTCCTGACTCGTGTATAGGTTGTGTTCTTTTGACCAAGTTACCACTCTGCCCAGAGAAGCACCGACAAGAGGGCCCATCAAAGTACAGGGAAAGCCTGAAGGTTCAGGATGGCTCAGGCCACAGTCTGCTTTTTGCCTCTGCTGTAGTTCCTGGGTGTGTATACAGTTAATATAAGTTGATCTCAGGGTTAACTTTGTTTCTAATAAAGGGGATGTAGGTAAAAGATAGATCACATGATTCTTTTGTGGTTCCTAGTGTTGAGGCTTTCTTAAAAATTCTTCCTTCCTTGATGTTCCCTTATGAAATAAAGTATAAATGAAAACACTCTGAAAACGGGAAGTGCTGTGTTACATATACATGTGTATGTAGAAACTAGTAAGACTGATTTCTAGATAAATGATTGATTCAGAACGATTAACTGATGCGTAAACATTCATTCAGAAAGATTTCTTAAATGCCATGGGCCAGGGACTATTTTGGGTATTGGAAATACAGCAATGAGTAAAGCAGCTGAATCTCTGTTTTCATAGATAGAACTTAGATTTTAGTGGGAGATAGACAATAAAGAAGATAAATAGTAAAATATGGAGTTTTGCAAATGATGATTCTGAGCTACAGAGAAAAAAACAAAGCAGGCCAGGGATAGGGAGGGTTGGGGGAGCAGAGATTTTAGGCAGGCTAGTGTTCTAGATCTCTCTTCTTTCCCCGCCCCCACCCTAGGTCCAGACTCCTAACCCAGATGACCTTATGCTGTCCCTTTCTGTTTGTTTTTTATTTTTTAATTTTTTAAATGTTTGTTTATATTTGAGAGAGAGCGTGAGCAGGGGAGGGGCAGAGAGAGAGAGGGAGTCATAGAATCTGAACTAGGCTCCGGGCACAGAGCCGATGCGGGGCTCGAACTGCGAGATCATGACCTGAGCCACGCAGGTGGCCCTTGCTGTCACTTGTGAGTGTTGGGGCAGTTAAGCCAGAAGAAATCTGATAGGCGGGTTGTCACAATTTCTAATCATGTATTTCATGTTTCTGTCGGCCACATTTACAAATATTACTTTATTAAAATACAGATAGACTTTTTACAACCTCCCTTTAACAATAAATATCAATAAACACCTAAATGTTTAAAAATCGAGAAGACGAAACAACTCGTATGATTACCAGTAGGAGCCAGTGAACACGCTGTTGTTTCTATGTTGTCTAAAATTAACGTTTGCTGTTGAAGCTGGAAGATTCAGTCAAAGCTGTGATAGTAAATGACTATTCCCTTTTAAAATATTAACATGCACCATAAATTATTATTAAAAGGGTTGCGACTCTGAAGCCTGAGGTCAGTTTGCTTCTGATTTTCACACATGAGGAAGGGAAGAGTAGAAGAACTCTCTAGTTCTGACCCCCTTTCCAGAGCGGCTGGGAAGTTGTTTACTCGTTAAGGACCCACTGCTGACGTCCACTCGCTGAGTAATGTCATCACATTTCCTGGTGGTGGTGATTTTGGGGGGGGGCGCGGTGGGAAGTAGTTGTCCGGCTCTGCTGGGACACTGCTCCGCAGAGGTCCTGAGAGCCGGATGCACCCCGTAGACAGGATGCAAGGTTCAAATGCGATCGAGTTAAGTAAATAAAATAAGTGCTCGGTGGTCAGTAGAACTGCCGGAACACTAATGCTTCCAAACGATACCGATCTTTAAAAATCGATTACTTCTTTTATTTCTTAAAATGAGTGCAGTGGTGTTATTTTTGTAAGCTGAGATCACAGAATCATACGTCCTTTGTCCGTGACCGTTATTTCGTAGCCCACTTTTGGTGTGGACCGTGTGCTCAAAGGTGGTTTCCTGGGAAAGTGGCCCTGAGCCGTTTACACTTTTTATCTTGTCCCTCAGCTTGTGACCAACACTAGATGCAGGGATACGTGTGCTTTTCTAAACATGCTAATCACTAACATTTTTAAATTTTATGAATGTCTGCCATTAACTTAATTATTCTCCTCCTGGTTTCCTTAAGTTCATATTGTTGACTTTCTCAAACTTAGTGACCTGAAAGCTTGGTATATTTACTTCATTCTTGTTTCGGGACAAAAGAATTTAAGGGTATGAATCTTGCCTCTGAGTAAAGTGTAGCCGTATCCCGTAGGTTTCATTAGGTGATGTTCTCATTTTTATTATTTCCAGGTACTCTGTAGGTGTAGTTTGCATTTCTCTCTCTGACCCAGCAGTTACAAGTTAATGTTTAAACATTTTTCAGGGCAGGGGTATTTGTTGATTTTGCTTAAACTCAATGTTTTTAATTCTGGTTTGCTTGCATTATGGTTGGAGAATAAAAACTGCATCATTTTTACTTCTGGGAATATGTTTCAAGGTTTTCTCTGTGACCTAGAATATCACATGGTTTTACGCTATTCATAAATATTTTCTTTCTCTCTTTTCAGACTTCCGCTTTCATCTACTTGATCCTTCATAGCCAGTTTCATAAGTGTCCTCTCAGAGGCTACAGCTCTTGATTCAGGTCAAGGACACAAGTGCTGCCTGGCTACTTCTTTACCTTGGCGGGGGTGGGTGGCATCATGCTTACGGTTCTGGTGTCTGCTTTCTCCTATGAAATCGCCCCCCATACTGTAGATCGTTAGTGATTGTCCTTCCCTTGCTTTTTCCTGTCATTTTCTTCCTCCTCGTGTTCTCCAGGCAGTAGGTTTGTATCATTCCTTGTTTCCTTCCTTCCTTCCTTCCTTCCTTCCTTCCTTCTTTCCAACTTCATAAAAACCAACAAGAAACTCATTGTTCAGATTGGTCTCTCACGGTGCCTCTTGCTTCCCTTCTCAGTGCGCTGTGGGAGTTGGAGGATCTGGACCAGCCCTCTCTTTCAGGACTCTTCTGGCCCTCTGGGATCACGTCGTGAGACGTCTGGCTGCGGTGCCCAGCGGTGCCCCTCAGTGGGAGGCTGGCCTGCAGGAGGGTCGGCGGTGCCCGGGGAGGGCCGCCCGCCTGCTCACAGAAGCCTCCTCCGTCTTAGTCTGCAGCGATGGCGGCCCTCCTTGTTCTTAGGCCTTCTGAGAGGTGATATTATTATAAAGCAAATCGGACACTAAGCTGGCGTCCCGTGACTGGGAGACGTCAGCTACTAGCAGTGAAAAATAAACCTAGAGCCCTCCGCCTCCCCCCACCACTGAGCAGGCTTTGTTCCGTGAGTTACTGTAGGACCTCAGGGGAGAGGCTGGTGCTGGGCAGTCAGGTAGGAAATACCTCGTGGGACGGCTCCTCCAACTAGGTCTCCTGCTGCAGAATTTCTTTCTTTCTTTATCTCTCTATGGAATCATCCCACCACCCAGAGGCCTGGGGATCCCCCGATACATACAGTGTTTCTAGCAACGTGTATCCTGGGGGTAGCAAGTCAGTGCCAGCGTCCGTCACTTGGGGCCGTATTTCAGCCCCGCTCTTCCTCCCTTGGGCCCCGCCACGCAGTGCGCAGACTGCCCAAACGCCCCGGGGCCTGGGTTTGCAGCGAAGCCCCAGCTGCCACTTGCTGACGGTGTGGCCTTAAACAAGGTACTTGGAACCTCAGTTTTCCAGCCGGAAGCCTCGCTGGGTTACTGTGAGGATTCAGCGAGATGACTTCTGTTCGGCTCGTAGCCTAACCCCCGGGATCCACTACGCCCTCCGCTGGCGCTGTGATTGTTGTTACGCGTTGGGGTTTGGTTGTGACATTTACCTTTGTGCCGTTTTGTGCTAAGTTCTCAAATAGCAGTT
>PJEM01007362.1:63684-96913 GCA_004023845.1 Helogale parvula
GGGGGGGGTGGCTCTTTACTTTGTAAACTCATTTCATCTTTGTAACAAATGAGAAGTTAAGGCTGAGGAAGGTTGCGTAAATCACTTCGAATCCCACGCAGCTAGGAAAAGGGCCAGGATCAGATTCCTCTTACCTCTCCCTCCGCACTCTCCACCTTTCCTGGGCTTTGTACGCAGGTCCGTAGGAATCTGTGTAATAACTGTTAAATTTATGTAAATTTTCTCTTGAAATTTTGCTTTCATTGTGGCACCGATGAGAGAAATTTTAAAGCGAACTTATCGTTAAAAAATTTTTTTTTAAAACAAATCTTTTTCTTACAGGTCGCAGTAGCTGACGTGCAGTTTGGCCCCATGAGATTTCATCCAGATCAACTCCAGGTAGTAAGAAACCGTGCTGTGATCTTCACATGGTGATTTTCTGCAAAGAGGGGGGAGGGCGAGGGCCTCACATTGAAAACAGTTTCCTGTTTTAGATAATAGTACTGGATCAACGTGAAGTTTCCTAGACCTGATCCTGGTACTCTAGTTACAGAGTCCCACGTGGAGGCAGATGAAGAGATGTCTGCGACCTACTTGGGAAGGTTCAGCAGTCAAAGACCGTGCATAACTGGGGGGGTGGGGGGCAAAGGGGGCAAACATTAACGACCCATGAGAACAGGAGAAGCGACGCTAATGGCAGTTGCGTTCAAGGCTTTTCGACAGGTTTGGAACTTTCCAGTATAAAAGAAGCAGAGGCTTGGTCTTCTCTGTGTTGCTGAATCAGCTCTATCAGAAAGTATCTATTAATCAAACACAAAATATTAGACAAAATAACCAGCTGAAATTGATCTCCGGAGTCACGTGAGGCTTTTTGCACACAACCTGTGTTCACTGTTGCATTTTTCAAACCTGTGCAAAGCCACAGGCAGGAATGTGCTCTCAGTTCTTTGCATTAGTGGTATTTGTGCACTTGAGCAAACTTCGAGGAGCTAAGCCCTGGGGGCAGGGTCTCTGTCAGCCTTGTCGTGACCTTCTCCCAGCTGCCCCCCCCCACCTCACCACCGTCGCCCTCATGAGCTGGGTGGGTCTGAAGGGATGGAGCAGTGTGCTTCCGCACCGGACTCGGGGTGGGGGGCACGCAGCTGGCACGGGGACCGCCAGCCACTGTCCTGGGCGGAGGCTCAGTGCTGTTGCATCTGGTGCTGTTCCTGTGGCACTTAACTGACAGTCTGTCCTCTGCTGTTGATCACAACTTGATCACATTTTTTTATTGAAATGGAGTTGACCTACGATGTTACACTGGTTCAGGTGCACGACAGACTGAGGGGGCATTTGCGTCCATCCGGAAGTGGTCAGCGCTGCACCACGTGTCCTCCTTTAGTGTTGTTCTAGATGATTAACTGTCTTCCCCGTGTGGCCATCGCATCCCCAGGTCTCCGTGTTTTATGACTGGAAGCTTTGCTTTTAATCCCTTTCTCCTGAGACAGATGTCATATGATTTCACTTACGTGTGAAATCTGAAAAACAAAACAAAACAAAACAAACCGCCACCACCACCAACGAAAAGCAGAAGCAGACTTCTAGAGAACAACGTGGTGATTTTCCGGGGGAAGGGAGGCTGAGGGATTACCTGGCTGGTTGTGCGGTGTTATATTTTGGGCTACTTGAAATCTCTCATCTTCAAAGTAATTTATTTTATTTTATTTATTATTTTATTCTTTATTATTTTATTATTTTATTTTATTATTTTATTATTTTTTAATGTTTTATTTATTTTTGAGAGAGAGAGAGGGAGACACAGAATTGGAAGCAAGCTCCAGGCTCCGAGCTGTCAGCACAGAGCCTGACGTGGGGCTTGAACCCACAAACCGTTAGATCATGACCTGAGCTGAAGTCAGATGCTTAACTGACTGAGCCACCCAGGTACCCCGTAATTTTTTTTTTTAATTTGGAGGAATTACATAAACCCTTGAGTCAAAAAAATTTAAATACATGATTTAAGGCTTTGGACACCTGGGTGGCTCAGTCGGTTAAGTGGCTGACTTCGGCTCAGGTCATGATTTCACAGTCCGTGGGCTAGAGCCCCGCTTTGGGCTCTGTGCTGACAGCTTGGAGCCTGGAGTCTCCTTCAGATTCTGTGTCACCTTCTCTCTCTCTGCTCCTCCCCTGCTCACTCTCTGCCAGTCTCTCTCTAAATAAAATAGAAAGACATAAAAAAATTTTTTTAAGTTTTAAATATCTAAAAGTTTGACTGAAATATTTATTAGTTTTTGTCATCTAAGGACTTGTCTAGTTAATTTACTATTAAGTAAGTATTTGTGTTTACATTGAAGTAGTTTCAAGATAAAATGCTTAATCAGACGTTTGTTGAATTCTGCTAGTTGGCTTGTTAGCAAAAGAATAAGTGTAGGGCCCATGTTGGACCCAGATGAACGCAGATCAAATAGCATGAGTTTCGGGGAGCCAAATGATAAGGCCCCCGAGTTACCTGGAGGAAGATTTCTATCAACAGAGTCTGTTCGCATCTGTGTGCTTGGCGTCCAAACCCTGGGAGTCTTCTGTGGCGTGTTAAGAAATGACAGTTCTAACAACGTGTTTTTTTTTTTTTAAAAAGTGTTCGCGCTTTTTTGATTCAGGTACTTTTAGTGTTTACCAAAGAAGATAACCAGTGTAATGGATTCTGCAGGGCGTGTGAAAAAGCAGGGTTTAAGTGCACAGTTACCAAGGAGGCTCAGGCTGTCCTCGCCTGTTTCCTGGACAAACATCACGACATCATCATCATAGACCACAGAAACCCCCGACAGCTGGACGCAGAGGCGCTGTGCAGGTGAGCCTGGGACTCAGCCCAAGTTGCCCCCGGCACGGGTGACAGCGGCACAGTAAGAAACACGCCAGATTGAATTCATGGTCTTTCAGGCTGCCTTCCACACGTGTAAAATAAGACCTCAGGACACCATTATTTCTGGGACTGATCTTCTCTGTTTTGTTTCGTTTTACTTTGCTTTGCTTAAAACAGTTATTAAAAAAAAAAAAAAAAGGAATGAAAACCATCCAGGGTTAAAATGAAACCCAGTCTGCAGTTCACCACAGCCATCACCTGCACGTTTCTCCAACAGGAGCCAGTAAAATGTTCCAGATGTTTGTAAAGTTGTAAAGACTGGGAAAACTGTCTTCTAGTGTTAGGTGGATGTGGCTCGCTCATGATGCGTGCAGACTCTCGAAGCACGCGAACTGTATTGCTGTAAATAGGAGGTTTCGGAGAAGCCCAGACCACTGCGTGTGCAGGGCTCTAGACACTCCCCTCACCCACCCCCCGCCCTCCCTCCAGCCTCTGCTGGGGGGTCGGGGCTCCCCCGGGGAGCACTCTCCCTCCTGGCGAGCCCACCTGAGTCCCCCTCGCCAGACTCCCAGCGTTCTCTGGGTGGAGCCTGGCCCCTCCCCATGTACCGGCCCCGCCCACGGTGCCTCCTCTGAGTGCCGCCCCCCCCCGCCCCCCGCCAGGCAGTCCGTCTTGGAAGCAGGGCCCCAGAACTGACCAGTCACACCGGGTCTGGGCGGACCAGGGAAGCGGGAGCAGGACAGCCATCTTCCCCGCGGCGTCCAGGGGGCACACGCCCATAAATGCACCTGCCGAGCGCGTTCCTTTCCTGGCGCTGGTGTTCGGCCCTGGCCGACAGCCTGAGGCTCAGGCTTCTCTTGCTGGCTGTGTTCTACCACATCGCCTCCATCGTGTTGCCTGAGTGTGTATGTGTGGGGTCGGGTGCGGGAGGAACTTGTGCCACATTTAGTGAATTTTCTCAGAGGCACGAGCGGGCCCGGGTTTATTTCCCTGAGCCACTTCCATCTCGGGGCTGGCCCTACCTGCTTTCTCTCCCTTAAGATCACCGCTCCCCGGGAGCCTGCCCACTGTGGAGTGTTCCTTCAGGGAGCCTTTCCAGGCTGTCCCTCCTGGACCTGCTCACTCGCGCTCTCGCCCGCTGCCGACGTGCACGGCTCGCGAGACCTGAGCCCTGGCAGAGCCCCTTCCCTCCCTCCTGCTTTTGGGACGCCTGATCAGGCGTCTTTCATCAGTTGCGGACTTGTCTAAACACCTGGCCTTCCTCGGTGTCTCTCTACTGGGGAAATTGGAAACTCTCTACACCCCTTATCAGATCAGAAGGCCACACAGTCTGTGTCTGTGATATTTCCAAATCCCCCAGTCGGGGAACCCTGCTTTGCAGGTCTTCTCAGTTCTGGGCACGATCTCTGGTACAAGAGCCGCGTAGGTAAGTGAGGAGCTGATGTTGTGGTTTGCCCGGCGAGCGGGTGATTTCGGTACCGGCTCAGAAGTGGCCACAGGCGGTGAATGCAAAGTGCAGCAGGGGCCTGAGCCAGGGCGAGCTTCACGGAGTCCTGGAGGATGAGCAGGAGTTTCGAAAGGAAGAAAGGCGGGAAATAGAACTACCCTGTGACCCAGCAATCACACAACGAGCTATTTACCCAAAGGCTACAAACTTGTTGACTCAGGGGCACGTGCACCCCAATGTTCACAGCAGCGCCGTCAACAGTAGCCAAATGATAGAAAGAGCCCAGATGTCCATTGACTGACAGATGGATGAGGACACACAATGGAATATCAAAAAGAATGAAATCTTGCCATTTGCAACCAGGTGGATGGAGCTAGAATATATTCTACATGAAATCAGAGAAAGAAGACAGACCAGTATCAGATTTTACTTATATGTGGAATTTAAAAAACATAACAAATAAACACAGGGAAAGGGAAGGAAAACTAATAAAAACAGAGAGGGGCAAACCAGGAGAGGCTCTTAAATCCAGAGGACAGCCGGGGGAGGGGGGTGGGGGCGGGCGCTAAGGTGCGCACTTGTTGGGAGGAACACTGGGTGTTGTATGGACGTGATGAATCGCTGGGTTCTACCCCTGAGGCCAGTACTACCTGGTATGTTAACTAACTTGAATTTAAACTAAAATAAAAGCCCAGACCTGCCAGGGGGAGGGAGCAGCACGTGTAGGAAGAGGCGGGTGTACAGGGCTTCTCTGCTCTGAGTTCGGTGGTGGCTGGGTCAGGCGGGTGTGGGACATGGCTCCGGCTGAGGCTGGAGCAACTGACGGGAGCCCATCATGAGGGCCTTGGTGCTGAGCCAGAGGCGTGGACTTCACCCTCTAGGCGGTGGAGACGCTGCCGCGGTCTGTGCAGGGGAACATTGAGCGCAGGTGGGAGATCGTGGGCTGCCGGCTGGAGAACCGCGTAGAAGGAAGGGCAGAAGGCGCTGAGGCACATCGACCAGTCGTGAGGCTGTTGGAGGCGTTTTGTGCGCATCTGACTTCAGTGCCTCCTCCTGGTGTCCTGTCCAGAAGCCCGTGAAGGGAACAGCTAAAAGCCGACCACCAGCGATGGGCTGATCGGTGTGTCAGAGCTGGGAGAGCAGAGGATGCAGGGATTGCCTGGCTGCCTGGGGCCCGACAAAGAAACTTCCAGAGGCCTGGCTCGGGGACGGCTGGTGTACACTCCAGCCTCTGAAGGTCAAGTGCCCCCATGGCCCTAAAGGAATGGCTGAGGGACGGCTCTGCTCCGGTGTGGGGGGCCACCACCGCTTCTGGGTGTGACTGGCATCCTGCCTCCAGCCCCCCAGCCCCTGATGCCTCTTCCTTTGCTTTCTGCCTCCACCGGGAAACCCAAGACCTCGAGCTGAAGGGGTGGGCTGAGGGGGTGCACAGAGACGTGGGATTTTCTACCACGTCGTGAGGAGGGGCAGCGGCCTAAGGAGCATGGACCGGCCTTCATGTATTGCGGCTACACAACCACAAAGCACATCAGTTCTCAGGTTTGGAGAGAGGACAGGCGAGAGCCAGCCAGGGGTTTCCCCCACCCCCACCCGGGCAGCCAATCCAGGCCTGCCTGCTGGCAGTGCCCTTGGAGCACTGTGCCGGCTCCCAGGAGGGCCGCTCGTGCCAAGGGCTGCGAGGGACATTCCTGTGGCACTCCACTGCAGGCTCTCAGCCTGGGCTCGTATCACTTCCGTTCAGGGACGAACGAACAGGGTAAAGAAATGGCGGGGGGCAGGGGGGCTGTGCAAAGCTGCCAAATAATGGACGGGGAAAGAATAGCCTTAGAGACTTAAGAAAATTACTCACCATGAGAAAGTTGCAGAACCTTTGAGAAGACATATGCCTGGTGCTCTCACAAGAAACGAAGAACTGTTTTGTGCACGGGGAGCAGGGCTCTGGAACGGAAGGGAAGATTTTACGAAGGGAGGTGAAGGAGCTAAAGCGGTGCGTGGAAACCCAGCACGCATTAGCAGAGTTAAATCCGTGCTGAGTGCAGGAGCAAGACTGAACTCGGAGGGCCGGACGCCTTTGCGCGATCTCCAGATTCACCCTGGACTGCGGCTCATTGTTAGCGTCACAAATGCTGTTTTCAGTCTGAAACTCCTTGCACACGACAGAGGGAACAGTGGCGAAGCAGCAGTCGCGGAGTTGTACTTTGCAAAATTTAACTCCTTGAAGGGCTTAGCTGTATTCTTACTGTGAGCCTCCGTCACATGGCCTTTTTTCCAGAGTTGGGCAGAGACCACTATCAGATTTATCTGTCGTTGCCGTGTGTCTGGAGAGTGGTCGTTGTCCCCAGTACCCGTGTCTACTCTTTCTTGATAACAGAAGGCCCAGCGTTTGGCTGGGCATATGGCTGCCTGGAAAATACGTGCATTCCTGAGCTTTTCCTGCAGGTAGCCAGTGGGAATGTCACGTGCATCTTCTGGAAATAATCCTTCAAGGGGGAGCACATGCCCTTCTTCCTGCTGTCGAGAACGTGGAGGTTATGGCTCGAGCGCAGCATCCGTCTCGGATCACGAGGAAGGAACCACGAATGGGTAATAGGGAAACACCGACGGAAGAGCCAGGTGTCCGATGGTGCAGTGTGCCCGCCTTGGGCTGCCTGCCTCTGCACGCCTTTTATGCGGGAGAAGCCACTGTTCTGGTAAAATTCTAGCGATGCACCAGCTCGCGTGGTCTTGGGAGCCTCCCGGCGTGCTCACTCGGCCTTTCGGGAGCTCATGCCGTAGACTCACACCCTCTCTTCTTCCTGAGTTCTTGAGCCGTGCCTTACCGATGCCTGGGTGTCCGCGACGGTGGCAAGTCATTTCTTTCTTCATGTCCCTGGAGCCTCCAGTCGAGGGTGTTATTTTTCAACCCAGGTTCCTGATATTGCTGTTTTCTAATCAGTTCTTGCTCCCTGTGGGCCAGAAAAAGTCAAGCGCGCACGTCCGCCTTTTTATACAGTGCCAGGCCACCTCGGCAGGTGTCTGCTTACTTCCAGATAAACACGGTCTTCCCTCCGCTTTGTCCTGAGCCCAGTGCCCACCCTCCTTCCCGTGTCCTGAGTAGGTTATCCAGAACTACTTCCTGAGTTTATCTGTACGGCTACCTGCTTGCTGTTTCTACCACTCAGATCTCTGTTCTCCCTCTAAAAAGATGAGGGCCAGTTTGAGACGGCCGACTGCGTACTTATATTTGCCTTTTCTTTCTTGAAATCTTTGTGACAAGATGGAGAAAGGAACACGAGTACCGTGTCCTGAGAAGTCACAGAAATCCCATTTGTGAATGCTGTCTCTCCCTGAGTAAGATGAGTGTTAGGTCCGTAGTAGTCTGGTTCTGAGGGGTGAGCTGGCCTTGGCCGAGCCAGTGTCTGCTGTGCGAGCCGCTCCAGGGCTCCCTCTGCAGGAAGGTGAGCGCAGCTCTCCAGGCAGGGGGACCGCAGTGGGACCGGGGACAGGCAGCTGGGTGGCAGTCGCTGTGGGACCCTTCCGATACAGCAACCGCATAGCACCTGCTCTGGAGCAGACGGGCAGATGGAAGCCGGAGGGATCGGGTGGACACCGCTAAAAGCAGGAGTGTGGAGAGAGAAGAGTGAGCCACACAGCCCACGAGAGAGACTGGCTCGTCCCTAGAGCTGCGTGTCCGTCCCTGAGCCACTTCCGCACCCACACCCAGTCTGCATCTGTCGCCGGGCTCAGCCTTCCTGACCTGAGTTCTGGGAGAGTATGAAGCCCCGGTGCCCAGAGACAGGGCTGCGAAAGGAGGACACGGTCACACGGTTCATTTATGGATCATCTCTGGCCGCGTTCGTGCCACAGTGGCAGCGTGGGGTGGGTGTGACCGAGTCTGCCTCAGATACTTGCCATCTGGCCCTTTGCAGAAGAAGTGTGCCAAACCGAGGTGTGCGTTGTATATGCCCAGTTAACATCTCTGATGTGTCTGGAATGGCTAGTTGAACTGAGAATGAGTCACCCAGGTGGTTTTCTGGGTCCTGTGACTCGGGGATGGTTGTGTTTCTTGAACCACTGGAACGAAGTCCTGCAGTAAGTTGTGGCCGTTCTCCGTCCCATCCTGCCCACGTCCTCCGGGAGGCCCGTGCACTCATCCCGGGGCTGGGGCTGGGGCTGTGTGCTGGGTCCCCGTCCGGTGTGAATGTCTTCCTCCCAGCGCGGGGCCACGTCCCCTCTGCCTGTGGCATCACGGCTCCTCTCCAGGGTCCCACGGACCTCAGGGTAGGGGGAGCCCAGGGCTGGGGCACCTCCCGGTGCCTTCTCCCCTACGCACGTTCATTCCACCCTGTCTCATCTCCGGGCTGGGGGTGCTTTCCGGGGAGGCTGCTTCTGCAGGAGGGGTGAATGCGCCTTGTGGGGAGCCTTCTACTCCGGGGGGGAGTTTCGGCAGAGGAGCGTCCCCCACTTCTCCTGATCAGTCCCCATTCTTCCCAGTCTCCTCTTTCTGACGGATTCAGAGATCCTGCATTTCCTGTTTCTGAGTTTCTGCAGCTACCTCTCTTGCCCACGCTCTACCTAGGAACTCTCTGGAGCGCATCGCGAGCAGGTCTCTGGGCTTTGTCTCCACTGTACCCGTGGCTGCCAGCGTGTGGTAACACACGTGTACTCGCATGTCCCTTTGATGGCCAGAGACCGAGAACTCCTGTCCCATAAGCCCCAGGTAGGGAACGCCCTCCAGCTGAGGACACTCAGGTTGACAAAGGCCGGAGCGAGTAGCAGGTACACCGTCTCTGGCCAGCTGTTGTGTTTGTGCCCGTGAGCGTCAGGGTTACCCGTCCGCGGAGCGGGGCCTGTCTCCTCAAGGGAGGATCGAGTTGCCCAGAATGTAAATCCAGAGGGTGACCTGCTCCCTCTTCTACCTCTTCCCAGCTTTAATTGTTCTACCGAAATTACGTGTATCTTTTTAAAGAATTGCTTTATGTTTATTTTAAATTTTGTTTTTACAGGTCTATCAGGTCATCAAAACTGTCTGAAAACACAATTATCATCGGTGTGGTGCGCAGGTGAGCCCTCATCATTGTTGATGTTAAACTTCAGGCGTCCGTGTCATGCTTTTTCGTAGGGGCCTAGCAGCTTGCAGGCTGTGATGGGTGTCACTGTTTTAGTTTGGCCTTTTCTTCTTAACTTTCTTTACCTCGCCAGTTACCTCCCGTGGAGGGAGTTTCTGCACTCATGCGAGGTTTTGTGATTTTGGACTGCAGTTTGCTTTAGAAATAGGCCACCCATGAGAGAGTTCCATTCCTAAAAGTATGACTGTTACCAGGACACCTCCTGGGGCTTTCTAACTCCCAAGTGTGTATGAAGATTTGATTCATACATAGATGGGAGAGATCTTCTATTTCAGCCTGAAATTGAAGGTAAGGAAAGAGTAGAAATATGTTGGGAGAAGGGCAGTATTTGTTAAAATTTTTACATATCAAATAAATATGTGGTCACTCCTGCGTTCTGGTGGTCAGTGCGGGCTCCATATTTCAAGCATTACTGTATGCTGCCAGAAAGCGACCTATGAAACTGAAACAAAATTACTTTCAATTTTATACTTCTGATTGGTATATTAATCTAATTCATCTAAAAGTATCTGACATTATGTGATAGTCATAGTATTATGTAAGTTAGTGAAGAAAGAGGTGAGCTATAATTGATAAAAACGGTCTCTAAGCCTTGGCTGTGTTCTCTTGAAGGCCGGACAGAGAGGAGTCCTCCGTGATGCCCCTCATCGCCGCCGGCTTTACAAGGGTGCGTACCACTTTGTTCTCCGTTCTTCTCTGCGGGCCATTGTTAGCCTGAGAAGTCGTTTCATCTCTGTTCAGAGCCAGCGAAAGTTTGAAATTCATTTGAAGAAAAAAATGTATTGTCCTTGTGCTGTTACAGCTCGTTAGCTTTAGAACTTGGCCATCTAATAACCTACAACATTTTACGTTTTTCTTCTCTCAAAATTCTGTCTGGTCAAGTCACCTAACATCACACAGGCTCCTTGAATGACGCTCCCACGGCACGTTACGCTGCAGGACGTGCGGTGCTAACGTGGCCGGTGCACGTGTGGCTTTAACGGCAGCTCAAGGACTCTGGAAGTGAGGCAGCCCGGACGCCATCCCCCCCACCCCAGCCCTGCTCTGTGGTCTCCGCTAGGCCAAAAGGCTTCTAAAGGCTTTGGTTAGCTGGTTGCCAGTGAGCAC
Organism: Helogale parvula; assembly: GCA_004023845.1. Lineage (NCBI taxonomy): Eukaryota > Metazoa > Chordata > Mammalia > Carnivora > Herpestidae > Helogale > Helogale parvula. Next base: position 74,165 of record PJEM01007362.1, read on the forward strand.
CGGCAGTCGTGATGGAGAGAACTAAATGTAAGGCTGATCCTGGGGCAGAAGTGTGGCCCCATTTTATGTCCGTGAGGTAGTCAGGACCCCACGCCCAAGCCATGAATTTAGTTGTCACGGTTCTGGGTGGTACTCGGCCCTCCTTGCGAGCAAGAGCTAGCAGGGGGGAGGCAGCAGACACGGGCCCCCACGGCCCACAGACACCAGAATTCTGAGACACGAAGTACTAGGCAGTTACGCTTACCTGTAAGGAATAAAAGACAAGACCAGCTTGGACATGTCTGCAAGGACTAGGAAACTATAAAAAGTGACCCAGCATGTTCTAAGCAAAGCATAAGTGAATTTTGAGAAATGAACACATTTTAACTGAAAAAATTTTAAACTTCATGGGTCAGAAGAAGTCTTAAAGCATGTGGCACAGAGATTCAATAATAGAAAAAAAGGGAAGTTAGGAGGCTAGACTATGTAGTTTAGCATATATGCAATTGGAGTTCAGAAGAATGGGGGAGGGAATGGGGCAGAGGCAGTATTTGAAGAGAATTTTCTAGAACTGATGAAAGATTATAGTCCATGGATTGAAAAATTCCAACAAATCCAAAGTAGAGTAAATAAAAAGAAGACACATAGTGAAACAAAACAGATTTTTTTTTAGAGAGACTGTGAGCAGGGGAGAGAGAGGGTGAGGGGGAGAGAGAATCTTAAGCAGGCTCCACGCTCCCCACGAAGCCCAACATGGGGCTCGAGCCCATGACCCTGGGCTCATGAGTTGAGCCAAAATCAAGAGTTGGACACTCAACTGACTTAGCCACTCAGGTGTCCCTGGAAAGAGACCTTAAAATCAGCCAGAAGAGAAAGATTTCCTTCAGAAGAATGACGACTATCAGCTAGCTTCTCTGCAGTGATCAATGGAAAACAGGAATAATATAAAATAATGAAACTATAGGAATAATCCTGTCAGTGTGTTTGTAAAGGAAAGTAACTGCTCACCTAGAGTGTTAACTAGCACAAATAGCTTTCAAAAATGTGGTTGAAATTAAGACTTTGAGCAATATGAAAACAGAGTTTCCAACTAGCAGATCCTTAAAAGAAAATTCTGAAGGGTGTGCTTCAAGCGGAGGTAAGGTGAACCCCGGGTGGAGGCCTTGCAATGCAGGGAGTGAGCGGCAAGGCAGCGGTCGGATGAGAGATTAGCCCGAGGGTCCCGCAGCCCGAGGGTCCCCGCCCAGACGACTCCTGGGTCACCTTGCAAAAGGGGAGGGACATAAAATTCAGAGTCCTGACTCCCCAGGAGCCCAATCTGAGTCAAAGAGCTGAGAAAGGACTCCACTCCTACAACAGATGAACTTGAACAAGACACTCGAGGAGCAGGGAGGGTGAACTGGAGGAAGTGGTGAGCAGCAAAGCAGCCGAGCGCAGAGGCCCCGCCTACGGCCGCCCTCCGTCTGCGCATGCGTCTGCGGGAGTGCCGTCTAGTCCGGCTTCGCCTGCAGTTCCGGAACGTGAGAAACGTGAGCTCTAGCTCTATGTAGAAATATGTTAGACCCGTCGGGGAAAACACAGACTGCAATATATAATACTCTTCTAACAAAAGGGACATGCCAAAAGAAAATTTTGAATATCTCAGCTTAGTATTTAAGTTCTAGACTGTCCTCGTAAACCTAGGCGTCGTCAAGGTTTGTGGGGAGGAGGGGGAGCTGAAAGCGGTCCCTGGGCTCGATCTAGCAGACGCCGGAGGGCGGGCAGAGAAAGTGTTCGGAAGCTGTCCGCGGTGGGAAGTGTGCAGACATGAGCATGAGCTTTCTGGAGATCGTCTATTCTGGGCGTGGCCGGGGTCTTTTTTTCCAAACAGTAGCCAAGAAATCAGTGTTGGCTTTTGAGGTCAGTGAAAAGGAAGGCCGCCATTAATAGAACGGAAAGATTTAACAAGCTTTCCAAATTCACAAGAGGAAATACGAAATTTACAGCACCCTGGTCGGACTGGCTGACGGGAGGAGGAGGAAGCAGCCGTGTGAAACGAGTTGTAAACGTGAAGTAAGGCAGAGGGTGGACGCAGATGCACGTGAACCGACTGTTTCTCCCAGTGAAAGGCCTTCTGGACTGGGTTACAGAAGTGCGGCCATATGATGCTTATAAGACAAAGTGATAAGAGCTTAATAATAAATGAACAAAGGTAGCGAGTAAATGCAGACCAAAAAAAAAAATCCCATAGGTATTCCAGCATTAACATCGGATGAGATGGATCTTAACGTTTTACTTTATACACACACAGATCTCTATAAAAACACACATTGGATTATTGTTGTTATTACATAGTTTTGTGTTTCCCAGAACAGCCCCCAAAACATAGACCCGAATCAGCACCTACCCCCGTTCCCTCCCCTCCAGGAATTCCATGGTGAATTGTAGAACAGTCACGTCAGCCAGTGTGAAGGGAGTGTTCCTTTACATTCAGAATCCCAAGTCGGAAGTTAGGGATCGCTGCTTGCTAAGGGATCCTAGATCGTGTCCCTGAACCACTTGGGAAAGCACTCACAGGGGGAAGAGACTTTTCCAGCTAGTTTTGAAGACATTTATCGAAAACTCTTAGGTTTCAAAACTGGCTACCCTTTTTAGCAAGGGGCTCTGAAGCATCCACTTTCTGGATAAACTTGGGGGCAGATGATGTGCCCCGCCTTGTATCCTTTCCTTACGTCCAGCCGCCAGGAGTCACTAAGCTCTCTGTGTGCATGAGGTCTCTTTGAAGGTGGGAACGTGGGTTTGGTAAGTGCGTTGGCACAGCTGCGTGGACTGGAAAGAGCACCCTATTAGAAGGTATAGAAAGCCTCAGTCCTTACATTTTCTTAATGTAATCAAGTTACCAAGAGTAACTGATGCACCCCGTCCCCGCCCTCCCACCCACAAACTTGGTCACAGTGTCCTCTGAAGCCTTTGCTGGAACCAGTCTTGGGTGCATGTCCCGAAGCACAAAAGCTTTGAGGTAGTCCGTGTAGAGGGACGGGACCTGGGAAATCAGGAGGTGGCAGCAGGCTCGCCCTTTTGTAGACAACGAGTTCAAGTGGACGGCCAGTCCTCAGAGACCACAGGTGAAGGCTAATCTTCCTTCAAGGAGAGCACGTACCTTCCCGTAACAACAGGACACCGAGGTGGCTGAGTGCCTGGTGACAGAGCAGAGCATCTAGACCTAGAGGGAAGGTGACTGTCCCAAGTCCCATGGCTAGTAGGCGGTGGTGCCAAGGCTTGAGCCGGACCTAGACCCGAAGGCCGACGCCGTAGTGGGATCTCTGGTATTCGGGGGGGCACACAGCTGTTTTGCAGATGAGCCAGAGTTCACGATTTCGGGGTGGATTGCTGCTCGCTTCCTCAGCAGGACTTGGCAGCGGAGCATGTGCCGACCGACACCTGAGAGGTGGTTTGGGGGGCGCACCTCTCAGCACTGGTCGTGCGTTAGAATCCCTTGCAAAGCTTCCCTGGCGAGTATCTTTCAGGTGGTGTTGGGAGAGGCCTGCGTGTCGCTGTTATTTGGCACGATTGCAGTACTAATCCGCAGCCAGGGCTTGACAGCCCCTGGGTAGGGCCTGGCAGTGCAGGAGTGACAGGCTGTGGAAAAGTGAGGAGGGGTCAGCCCAGGAGTGTGCAGGATTTGCGGCCCGGGCCCCATTGTGGGCGGGGGCGGGGAGGAGGCCAGCTGTCGACGGAGCGGTGCGGAGAGCAGCCTGTCCCCAAGCCTCCCTGGACCCGTGCCCTTGCCCACCCTCCACACCCTGTGCAGTCCTGGGGACATACGCGGATGTTGGAGGAGGGCAGGAAAGACTGGACGTTGAGACGCAGAGCAGGGCTTGGTGAGGGGGCGGTGCAGACGGCAGGACCAGGGTGCAGGACATTTGGTCACATCACTGGTTTTGTAGCTGGGAGGCCTGCCTTGGAAGTTTGCATATATACGTTCATACCCGGTGAAGTCTCATCGCATGCCTGGGAGGCCATCTACAAATACACGGGTCCCCGTGTCCCCAGGTCTCCCCTGCAGAGCAGGTGAGGCAGCCAGGCCCCTGGACAGCTCAGGCCCCCACCCCGGGTCTGCTGGCGGTGGCTCAAGCCCTGTGCCCAGGAATCTCCTCCCTGTTCCTGCCCTGTCAGCAGCAGGCACCCGTGCAAGGGGACGGGGGATGGCATTCTCGGGCGTTCTGTGCACTCAGGGCTGACAGAGGGATGGACAGCAGGGCTGGCGCTCTCCTCCCCGAAGCTGAGAGCTCTCAACTTCTTTGGTGAGAAGGGCTGTCAGCGGTCTGGCCTGTGGGACAGGGACCATCGCGCCCATGGCCTGCAGGGCTTGCTCGCCCCTCCCTCCCCTCCTGGGGCTGGCGAGCACCGCGCTCTGTGGTTGTGCCGCAGTGTGCAGTCAGTGCCCTCTTCCTCCGCCTCACTTGGTCCTCACGGTCACGCGCAGCGGGTAGGAGCAGGATGCCCTTGTCGTGCGAGAGCAGAGCAGGCCGGGGAGGGTTGGCGCCTCGTTCCTGGTCACATCGCTTACAAGGCACAAACCTGGGGCTGGATTAGTTAGCTTGCTCGATGCTCAGACAAGACCCTTATCACTGTTTAAACGGGGGGCTCTTCGTCTTCTATTCGTTTTCACTGTGGCAGGAGCTCCATGAGGGGCCCATGTCCCCGGCTGGTCTGGGTCTGGCTTTGGCTTGGAGGTAGTGGCCTGCATAGGCCCGGCCCTGCCTCTCAGGCCTCAGCCTCGTCATTGGCCAGTAGAGTGTTATCCATGCATCAAGCAGGTGCAAACACGAGCTGGTCACAGAAACAGGGATGAGTACTGTTCCCCAATGTTTCTTCCGCCTAAAGGAACTGTGTGGAGCACACAGTGACCTCTAAGATGTCTTCATGGACATGGGAGGACATAACCTGGTGGGGGAGTGGGTCCGCGCTTCTCACAACCGTGTAACTCGCTTGCTTTGTGGTGAGATGCTTCCATTATGTGAAGGTTATTGCACGAGGTAGCAATTGTCCCCAGCAGTAAGGGCGAAGCCGGCCGCGGGGCTGTGGAGGGCCATCCTTCAGCGGCTTAACTGAGCCATGGTCAGGGGGGAGTGTAGGAGCAAGCTGCCCAGACGGGGGTTTCCTTTGTGAAATGCAGGTGCACGCTGAAGTGCAAGCGTGTTTTTGCTTAGGGGGCTTGAACGACTTGAAAAGAGGACAGGAAACTGTGTCAAAGCGACTCTGGAAGTTGGTATAAACTAGGAGTTCAGTTAAATAAATTTCTTCCTTCTACATATTCTAGCCTCTGATAGTGCCATGCAGATAACCAAAATCCTCTTTGCTCAAACAAAGCATTCTTAAGCCCCTCCCCCTTTTTTAAAAAGTGTATTTACGAGGCACCTGGGTGGCTCAGTCGGTTAAGCATCTGGTTTCGGCTCAGGTCATGCTCTCACAGTTCGTGGGTTCGAGCCCCACATCGGGCTCTGTGCTGACAGCTAGCTCAGAGCCTGGAGCCTGCTTCCGATTCTGTGTCTCCTTTTCTCTCTGACCTTACCCTGCTCATGCTGTCTCTCCCTCTCTCTCAGAAATAAATAAAACATTAAACAAAATTTAAAGTATATTTAGTTATTTTGAGAGAGAGCTCAAGAGAGAGCACGTGAGCGGGGGAGGGGCAGAGTTACTCCATGCCGTTAGCTCAGAGCCCAGTGCAGGGCTCAATCTCATAAACACCGAGATCTGGACATGAGCCAAAATCAAGAGTCCGAGGCTCAAGTGCCCGAGTCATTCAAGTGCCCAAGGCCTGTCTTCTTAAAAGCTAATTTGGTACCTGGGGCACCTGGGTAGCAAACCCCCGACTCTTAATTTTGGCTCAGGTCACAGGGTCACGTGGGAGGCTGTTTGGGATTCTTTCTCCCTCTCTCTTGCCCCTCACATTCATTCCCTCCCTCCCTCTCTCTCTCTCTCTAAAAAATAAACTTACTTTTTTAAAAAAGCTAATTTGGTACCCATAGATTCTCATCTCTTCAGTTCCTGTTCATCGTGAAAGAGAATGTATTTTTTTAGGTTTAGTTACTCAGTTGAGATGTCTGTTAGAAGAGTTCTTCCTGATAGTCCTGATGGTTTAAAGACGCCCATTTGCTCACACCCCCGACCCCCTTCTCTCTGTAGAGGTACGTGGAGAACCCCAGCCTCATGGCCTGTTACAACGAGCTGCTGCAGCTGGAGTTCGGGGAGGTGCGCTCCCAGCTGAAACTCAGGTAACCGCGTGGGCCGGCGTGGCGAGGGCCCGGCTGTGGGCGGCGGCCAGTGGCTCCCCGGTCGTGGGTGGCGCTGTGGCCCGGACCTCTGTCCGCACAGACTCGAGTCAGTCCGGGTGTCTGCCAAGCGGTCAGGTTATCGATGGGAGACACATTTAAAGACGGGGCTCCAAGAGAGCGGTCAAGGCAAAAATAGTCTACAAAGGCGTACACTGAGTTATCTATTGTTTTTACAAAACAAAAATACTTTTAATAGACACCCACACCCACCTACGAATACTCGTCATCTCTGGTGGGTGACATGTTTTCTTCTCCACAAATAAGCATTTGTAATTTGCTCTTGAGAAATTTTTTTTTAAGTGAAAAAGGTAGACACCTAGTTCCTTGTACAATAGGAAAAGCAAAAAAAATAATAAATTTATACAAGTTTGACAGAAGGGAAAAAAGTTAGCAGCTCTTTGTCAAAGTAGGTTTCTTGCTTAGGTGCTCTCCTGTTCTTGCACATTCTGGGGATCAGGAGAGAGGAAACCACTGTGTTTGGCTCTGCCTGTGCCGAGATGCCGGGGTCAGGGCTTGGAGGGCCCAGATCGGGAGGGACCAGCACAGGGCTCCACACGGAGGGAAGGGAAGCGCGTCACAGATGAAATGACGAGTGGGCTGGCAGAGAAGTTCTCCCGAGCACTCGTGTTTGAGGCTAGTGACCGTACAAGAGAGAGTTTGATTGACAGGTTTTTCTGGGAACCTCGGGAGGCGGGCCCTGTTCAGGCCTGGTCATCTCTCACTCGCCGACACGGGCCGGCCGCAGCCTTCCTGCAGTGAACCAGGCCTCTCTGAGAGGAGAGCGGAATGTGGGAGCATAGCTGGTGACAGAGTTTATTTTGTCCCATCAGGGTGCAGAAAGTGACGCCCTGGGAGACGACTGACTTCGATCTGAGCTCTCACAGGCGCACATAGCACGGATGAGCCTGGGGGGTGTAGCCGTGTTTTCACAACTGCAGGCACCATCCCTCCCGCATTCCTACATCTAACTGTAACATCTGACTCTTCCTTCTGAATACCTTAGCTCAGCGAGCCCAACCTCGTCTCCCCTGTGGTCCTAGACGGGAACTGTCGTGTCTGTTTCACAAGTCCCCGGCTCCCGTCACTCACCAAGGCCCCTTGCTTTGCATCCTGAGAATCTGTGGATATGCCTGCTCCGCTTCCCCTTTAGGCGGCTCTCTTCTCTTACCCGGATCACTGAACCATCAGTCTCCCTCCATCTTCCTTGGCTCCTCCTTGTCCGTTCTCCGCACCCCAGCACCATGTAACTGGCTTGTGCTTTGGCACTGCACCTCCGCACTGCCTTCCAGATAAGGTCCAGACTCTAAGATGTGGCCTGCACAGCTCTCCGTGGCACATCTACTGCTTACGTCTCTGTCCCCATCTGTCACCATGCCCTGCTTTGTTCTCTGCACCAGCGGACAGCCAAAGGGAGAGGTCCATTACCAAGGGCAGATTGAAAGCATGAAGGGAGTGTGGTGATGTGGGGCTGGAGGGCTCGGGGAAAGAGAGGCTTGTTCTCCGGGAGGCAAGATGCCTGACAAGCTGTAGCAAGCACCGTGGTGTCCTGCTAGGTCAGCAGACTAGAACGGAGAGTGTAGAAACAGACTTGAGTATATTTAAGAATTTAGCATATGATCAACATGGCAGTTTAAATCAACATGGAAAAGGGCAGACTTCTTAGTGAACAGAATTGTGACAACTTGTTAACTGACTGGAAAAAAAATTAAGTTATATCTTGATCTCACACCCAACCCCAAGATAAATTCCAGTGACTTAGACTTGATGTTAAAAGTAGGGCCACATGATTACTAAAATTATAAGTGAACATATGGAATTAGATGGTAAAATTTTTTCATAGTCAGCATGGCATAAGCCAGATTGGGTAAAAACAACATAAAAATGTTAACTTGTCTACAATTAAAAAAAAATTTTTTTTTATGGTTCATTTATTTTTGAGAGAGAGAGAGAGACAGAGTACAAGCTGGGGAGGGTCAGAGAGCAAGGGAGACACAGAATCCGAAGCAGGCTCCAGGCTCTGAGCTGTCAGCACGGAGCCCAGCACAGGGCTCGAACTTGTAAACCACAAGATCATGACCTGAGCTGAAGTCTGACGCTCAATTGACTGAGGCACCCTAGCTTGTCTACAATTTTTTAAAAACCTTAATGTTACATTTTCAGATAAATGACATCCTGGGGAGAATAGATCTGTAACACATAGGACAGAGAGACAGACAGACGTTCAGCTTTACTAATAATCACATAAATGAAAACGAGAATGATCTATTATATTTTATTTGCCAAGTCTGCAAAGATTGTAAAAAGAATGCGGAAACCAGGTAGGACTTCTCACAGATCCATCTCCTCCACACTTGTTCTATCAGAGGTGAGAACTTATTTCTCACCAAAAAAGTTTTTTTAACAACTTTATTGATACATAATTCACAATATCACTTGATTTTTATATTCCAAAAAATAAAAGCTAATTTTTATTGGCTAAGCTGCTTCGTCTTGTTTAGTGATATATTTTATTAATACCAGGAATAATGTCAGCGTGTTGCTATTGTTTCCTTAATGTTATCTTTGCATATTATGAACAAGGAGGCAGTTGGTCTCATTTTTTTCATCTTCTGAGGCATATACAAGAACTAAATTGGAAGCAACCTAAATGTCCAATCATGGGGGGATTTGTTGAATAAATTATGGTATAACTTTAAACAGAAGAATGCAATTTGTTTTCAGCCTAAAGAAGTCCCTTTAATATTTCTTGTAAGGCTGATTTAGTGGTGATGAATTCCTTTAGCTTTTTGCTTATCTGGAAAGCTCTTTGTCTCTCTGACCATTCTAAATGATGACCATGCCAGGTAGGGTATTTTCCGGTTGCAAGTTTTTTCCTTTCAGCACTTTGAATGTGTCACTATACTCCCTTCTGGCCTGCAAAGGCTCTGCAAAAAAAATCTACTGACCTTTCAACAGAAAAGAAATGGTACTAATTAATAACAAGATATGAAAGTAAAAATGTTACTGGAAAAGATAAATCTATAGTAGAAGCAGCAGAATAATCACTTATAAGCTAGTATGAAGGTCAAAAGGCAAAAGTAAAATTATGTAAAGCTACAATAATTAAGGGATATATGAAATAAAAGAGTATAAAGTGTGGCATCAAAAACAAAATGGAGGGGTTAGTAAAAATGTATTTTTGGAATATGTTCAAATTTAAGTTGCTATCAACTTAATAATAGCAAAGAAAGAAAGAAATCTAAGCATAACAGTAAAGAAAGTTATCAAACTAGAAAGAAAGAGAAAAAGAAGAAAGAACAGAAAGGAACTACAAAAACATCCTGAAAACAATTAACAAAATGGCAATAAGTACATACTTATTAATAATTACTTTATATGTAAATAGACTAGATTCCCTGATCAGGACATTACAGTGAATTAAAAATTAAAGGGTGCCTGGGTGGCTTAGTCGGGTAAGCATCTGACTCTTAGCTTCATCTCAGGTCATGATCTGTGGTTTGTGAGTTCGAACCCTGCATTGGGCTCAGAGCTGACAGTGCAGGGGTGCAGAGTTGGCTTGGGAGTCTCCCTCTCTCTCTGACCCTCCCATACTCACATGTGCAAAAATCATTAATTAATAATTTTTAAAAAGACTTATCAGTGTGCCTGCCTACAAGAGACTCACTTGAGAAGTAAGGACACACACAGAATGAAAGGGGAGAGATGGAAAAAGATACTCCACACTGGAAACAAAAAGAAAGCTGTTGTAACTATATTCATATGAGACAAAACAGACTTTAAAGGCTGTAGTAAAAGAAAAAGAAGGGCATTACCTAATGATAAAGATGTCAACCGAGCAAGAAGATAAAACATTTATAAATACATATGCATCCAGCATAAGAGCTCCAAAATAAGTAAAGCAAATATTACCAGACGTAAAGGGAGAAACTGACAATATAATTTTAGTAGGGGACTTTAACAGCCCACTTAAATCAGTGGATAGATCATCAGACAGAAAATCAATAAGGAGATGTTGACTTTAAACAATATATTAGACCAGATGAACGTAATAGAAATACACGGAACATTTGATCCAAAACAGCAAGATCCACATTCTTCTCAAGTGCACATGTGACATTTTCCAGGATAGACCGTGTTAGGCCACGAAAGAAGTCTCGGTACCTTCAAGAGGATTGAAATGATAGCAACCATCTTTTCCAGCTACAGTGGTATGAAACCAGAAATCAGTTACAAGAGGAAAACTGGAAAAGCCACAAAAATGTGGAGAATAAAACAACATATTACTGAACAGCCAATGGGCCATCAAAGAAATCAAACGAGAAATTAAAAAAAAATGCTCAGGAACAAATGAAAAAAAAAAAAAATAGAACATACCAAAATCTGTGAGATGCAGCAAAAGTGCTTCTAAGAGGAAAATTCATAACAACATAGGCCTACCTAAAAAATAAGAAAAATCTCAAAAAATAACCTTACAGCTAAAGGAACTAGAAGAAGAACAAACAAATCTCAACGTTAGTAGAAGGAAGGAAATAGTAACAATCAGGGCAGAATAAATAGAGATTTTAAAAACTCAGTGAAACTTAATAGCTGGTTCACTGAAAAGATAAAATTGGCAAACATTTAGCTAGACTCACCAAGAAAAAAAGAGAGGGCTCAAATAAAATCAGAGATGAAAGAGGATAACTTAGACACCACAGATATACAAAGAATCATTAGAGACAACTATGAATAATTATATGTCAAGAAATTAGAAGAAATGAATACATTCCTAGAAACGTTAAATCTTTCAAGACTGAATCACAAAGATAGAGACAATCTAAATAAACCAGTTACCAGTAAGGAGATTGAATCAGTAATCAAAAATCTCCCAACAACAGAAGTCCAGGACCAGATGGCTTCACTGGTGAAATCAACCACAAATTCAAAGAAGAAGTAACACCAGTCCTTCTCAAACTCTTCCAAATAAAAACAGAAGAGGAGGGAACTCTTCCCAACTCAATTTATGGGGTCAGCATTACCCTAATACCAAAACCAGATGAGGATGCCACAAAACAGTAAGATGACAGGCCAGTCTTCCCGAAGAACATAGATGCAAAAGTCTTCAACAAAATATTAGCAAACTGAAATCAACAGTACATTAAAAGGATCATTGAGGCATGATCATTTGGGATCTGTTCTGGGGATGTAAGAACGGCTCCACATCTGTAACTTAACCAACGTGATTCACCAGATCCACTCACCAGATGAGAGCTACCAATCCTGTGATCGTCTTGATAGATGTAGAAAAAGCATCTGATAAAGGACAACATCCATTCATGATAAAAACTCTGCACAGAGTGGGTTATGCGGGAATGTAGTTTAGTGTAAGAAAGGCAATAATGACAAACTCACAGATAACGCCATACTCAGTAGTGAAAAGCTGAAAGCTTTTCTTTTAAGTTCACGAGCAGGACAAGAATGCCCCCCCCCCTTATTTAATACAGTATTGGGAGTTCTAGCCAGAGCATTTAGGCAAGAAAAAGAAAGAAAAGGCATCTAAATTGGAAAGGAAAAGGTAAAGCTCACTATTTGCACATAAAATGATACTATATGTAAAAAATCCTAAAGATGCTACCAAGAGCTATTAGAATTAATAATGGATTCAGTAAAGTTACAGGATGCACAATTAATGTACAAAAATGTATGGTGGATCACAAGTTCAAGCCTCATGCGAGGCTCTGTGCTGACGTCTCAGAGCCTGGAGCCTGCTTCAGATTCCTTGTCTCCCTCTCTCTCTGCCGCTCCCCTGCTCGTGCTTTGTCTCTGTCTCTCTCTCTCTCAAAAACAAACTTTAAAAATTTTTTATTTACAAATGAAGAGAAAAATTAACAACCAATACAGAAATGCAAAGCATTTTATAAGAGTATGAAGTATGATATGCCAACAAATTGGGCAACCTAGAAAAAATAGATAAATTCTTAGACACATGGAACCGCCCAAAACTGGACCAGGAGAATTAGAAAATCTGAACAGATGAATTAGCAATGAAATTGAATCAGTAATCAAAGAAACCCAACAAACAGAAATCCAGGACCAGATGGCTTCACAGGTAAATTCTATGAAAATGAGACACCTATTCTTCTCAAACTGATTCAAAAAACAGAAGAGGAAAGAAAGCTTCCAAGTTCATTCTATGAGCCCGGCATTACCCGGATACCGAAACTAGTTAGAGACACCACAACAAAAGAACCACAAGCCAGTATCTCAATGAGCATAGATGTAAAAACTCTCAACAATATATTAGCAAACCAAATCCAACACAATACATTAAAAAATCATTTACCACGACAATCAAGTGGGTTTTTGTTCCTGGGTTGCCAGGGTGGTTCGGTATTCACAAATGAATCAACCCGATACATCCTCACATCAGAAGGGGAAGGATGAAAACCATCTGGTCATTTCAGTAGATGCAGGAAAAGCATTCGCCAGCATCCATTAATGATAAATCCTCCACAAAGTATGTTTAGAGGGAACATACTTCAACATGATAAAGGCTGTAGCTGAAGGGCCACAGCTAAAATGGTGAAGGACTGGGAGTTTTTCTCCTAAGATCAGGTCAGGACAAGGATGTCGGCTCTTCATCACTTTTATCCCATGCAGTCCTGGAAGCCCGAGCCATGACCGGCAGACAACAAAAAGAAATAAAAGGCATCCAGATTGCTAAGAAGGAAGTAGAACTTTCAATTACTTACAGATAACATGATACTGTATATAGAAAACCCTTAGGAAGTCTACCAAAAAAACTACTAGGACTAATAAATGAATTCAGGAAGGTCACAGGATACAAAAATCAACATTAAAAAATCCTTTGCATTTCTATACACTAATAATGAAGTAGCGGAAAGAAATTAAGAAAACAGTCCCATTTATAATTGCACCAAAAAGAAGGAAATACCTAGGAACATCCTTAACCAAGGAGCGACAGACCTGTATTGAATTTTAAAACGTGATTGAAAGAAATAGAAGATGACACATTGGAAAGATAGTCCATGCTCGCAGATTGGAAGATCATCTATTGTTAAAATATTCCTACCACCCACAGCTGTCTACAGATTTAATGCAATCCCTATCAGAATACCAACAACATTTTCATAAAAGAACTAGAATAATCTTAAAATTTATATGGCTTTGTGAATATTGAACCAGCCCTGTAACCCAGGAACGAATCCCACTTGATCATGATGGATAATTCTTTTTATATGCTGTTGAATTCGATTTGCTGGTATCTTGTTGAGTATTTTTGCATCTGTATTCATTAAGGATATTGGTCTGTAGTTGTCTTTTTTGGCTGGGTCTCTGTCTGGTTTGGGTATCAAGGTGATTCTGGCTTCGTAGAATGAGTTTGGAAGTTTTCCTTCTGTTTCTATTTTTTGGAATAGTTTGAGAAGAATGGGTATTAGCTCTGCTTTAAATGTCTGGTAGAATTTTCCTGGGAAACCATCTGGCCCTGGGCTCTTATTCGTTGGGAGATTTTTGATAACGGATTCAATTTCTTCACTGGTTATCGGTCTATTCATGCTTTCTCTCTCTTCCTGTTTGAATTTTGGCAGTGCATGTGCAATTAGGAATTTGTCCATTTCTTCTGTGTTGTCCAGTTTGTTGGCATATAGTTTTTCATAGTAATCTCTGATGATTGCTTGTATTTCTAGAGGATTGGTTGTCATAGATCCTTTTTCATTCATGATTTTGTCTATCTGGGTGCTCTCTCTTTTCACATTAACAAAAGAAAGGATAAAAACCACATGATCCTATCGATAGATGCAGAAAAAGCATTTGACAAAATACAGCACCCTTTCTTAATAAAAACCCTTGAGAAAGTCGGAATAGAAGGAACTTACCTAAACATTATAAAAGCAGTTTATGAAAAGCCCACAGCTAATATCATTCTCAATGGGGAAAAACTGAGAGGTTTCCCCCTGAGATCAGGAACATGACAGGGGTGTTCACTCTCACCACTGTTGTTTAACACAGTGCTGGAAGTCCGAGCGTCAGCAATCAGACAACAAAAGGAAATAAAAGGCATCAGAATTGGCAAAGAAGAAGTCAAACTTTCACTTTTCGCAGATGACATGATACTCTACATGGAAAACCCGGCAGACTCCACCAGAAGCCTTCTAGAACTGATTAATGAATTCAGTAAAGTTGCAGGGTACAAAATCAGTGTACAGAAATTAGTTGCATTCCTATACACCAAAAATGAAGCAGTGGAAATAGAAATCAAGAAACTGATCCGTTCATGATTGCACGAAAAACCATCAAATACCTAGGAGTAAACCTAACCAAGGATGTAAAAGACCTATATGATGAAAACTATAGAAAACTTAGGAAAGAGATTGAAGAAGACACCAAGAAATGGAAAAACATTCCCTGTTCATGGATCAGAAGAATAAACATTGTGAAAAGCCATTCCTACCCAAAGCAATCTGCACATTCAATGCAATCCCCATCAAAATTACACCAGCTTTCTTCTCAAAGCTAGAACAAACTATCCTCAAATTCGTATGGAACCACAAAAGACCCCGAGTAGCAAAAGTAATATTAAAGAAGAAAACCAAAATGGGAGGCATCACAATCCCAGACTTTAGCCTCTACTACAAAGCTGTCATCATCAAGACAGTATTGGCACAAAAACAGACACATAGACCAATGGAATAGAATAGAGAACCCAGAACTGGGCCCACAAATGTACGGCCCATTAATTTGACAAAGCAGGAAAGAGTATCCGGTGGGAAAAAGACAGCCTCTTTAGCAGGTGGTGCCGGGAGAACTGGACAGCAACATGCAGAAGAATCAAACTAGACCACTCTCTTACACCATACCCAAAAATTAACTCAAAATGGCTGAAGGACCTGAATGTGAGACAGGAAACCATCAAAACCCTCGAGGAGAAAGTAGGAAAAAACCTCCTAGACCTCCACCGCAGCAATCTCCTACTCGACACATCCCCAAAGGCAAGGGAAATGAAAGCAAAACTGAACTCTTGGGACCTCATCAAGATCAAAAGCTTCTGCACTGCAAAGGAAACAATCAAGAAAACTAATAGGCAACCAGCAGAATGGGAAAAGATAGTTGCAAATGACATATCAGATAAAAGACTATTATCAAAAATCTACAAGGAACTCACCAAACTTCACACCCACAAAACAAATAACCCAGTGAAGAAATGGGCAGAAGACATGAACAGACACTTTTCCCAAGAGGACATCCAGATGGCCTACAGACACATGAAACGATGCTCAACATCACTCATCCTCAGGGAAACACAAATCAAAACCACACTGAGATACCACCTCACACCAGTCAGAGTGGCTAAAATGAACAAATCAAGAGACTATAGATGCTGATGAGGGTGTGGAGAGATGGGCACCCTCCTACACTGTTTATGGCAATGTAAACTGGTGTAGCCGCTCTGGAAAACAGTGGAGGTTCCTCAAAAAAATATCCATAGAACTCCCCTATGATCCAGCAATAGCACTGCTAGGGGTTTACCCAAGGGATTACAGGAGTGCTGATGCACAGGAGCACGTGTACCCCAATGTTCACAGTGGCACTGTCAACAACAGCCAAATCATGGAAAGAGCCTAAATGTCCATCACCTGACGAGTGGATCAAGAAGATGTGGTATATATACACAATGGAGTACTACATGGCGATGAAAAAGAATGAAATCTGGCCATTTGTAGGAAAGTGGATGGACCTCAAGGGTGTCATGCTAAGCGAAATAAGTCAGGCAGAGAAGGACAGAAACCATATGTTTGCAGTCATAGGTCTAACAGGAGAACAGGAGAAACCTAATGGAGGACCATGGGGAGGGGAGGAGGGAAAGAGAGTTGGGGAGAGAGAGGGATGCAAAACTTGAGAGACTGTTGAATACTGAAAATGAACTGAGGGTTGAAGGGGAAGGGGGAGGGGGGGAAAAGAGGTGGTGGTGATGGAGGAGGGCACTTGTGGGGAAGAGCACTGGGTGTTGTATGGAAACCAATTTGACAATACTATTTAAAAAAAAATTTTATATGGCATCACAAGAGACCCCAAAAAGCCAAAAACAATCTTGAAAAAGAAGAATAAAACTGGAGCTATCACAATCCCAGATAATACAATACACTACAAAACTAGTAATCAAAACAGTGTGGTAATGGCACAAAAATAGACTATGGATCAGTGGAACGGAGTACAGAGCCCACAAGTAAACCTACCCTTGCATGCTCAGCTAATCTACAACAAAGGAGGCAAGAGTATACGATGATGAAAAGACAGTCAACTCAACACCAAAAGAACCAAATATTCCATTGAAAAAAGGGCAGAAGACACAGACATTTCTCCAAAGAAGACCTACAGGGACGCCTGCGTGGCTCGGTTGGTGTCCGACCTCAGCTCAGGTCATGATCATGTAGTTGGTGAGTTGGAGCCCTGCACTGAGCACTGTGCTATCAGCTCACTGCCTGGAGCCTGCTTCAGATTCTGTGTCTCCCTCTGTCACTGTCCCTCCCCCACTTGTGCCCTTGCTTGCTCGCTCTCCCTCTCTCTCTCTCAAAAACATTAAATTTTTTTTTAATGAAACAAGATCTACAGACGATCAACAGACATACAGAAAGATGTGCAACATCATTCATCATCAGGGAAATGCATATCAAAACCACAGTGAGATAACCCCTCACACCTGTCAGAATGGCTAAAATAAAAAGCACAAGAAACAATAAGTGTTGGTGAGGATGTGGAGAAAAAGGAACACTCGTGCACTGTTGGTGGGGATGCAGACTGGTGCAGCTGCTCTGGAAAACAGGATGGAGGTTCCTCAAAAGCTTGAAAATAGAACCATCCTATGACCCAGTAATTCCAGTACTGAGTATTTACCCAAAGAACACAAAAATACTAATTTGAAAAGATATATACACTTCTGTGTTTACTGCAGCATAGTTTACAATAGCCGAATCGTGGAAGCAAGCCCAGTATCCAGTGGCAGCTAAGTGGATAAAGAAGATGTGGTAGCTGATGCGTCAGCTACGTCGTACAAATTTTGTACGCTGACACGTGAGAACTAGACTTGCGGGGGTGATCCGTTTGTCATGTGTACAAACATCGGATCACTATTTTACACGTGAGACTGGCAGAATATCATGTGTAAACTATAGCTTGTAAACTTTGAATTATTTTGCTGGTAGCTCTATGAAGATTATATTGTGATATGAATAGGCAATCAAAGATTATACTGCCAGATGTGTAGGGGAAATGTCCTAACAGATATGGATCAGGTGGTTTATGAATAAAAATACAGCTAACCCTCGAACAACATGGGTTTAAACCGCATGGGTTCACTTACACGTCGTTTTTTTCCCTTTCTTTCAAGAAATACAGTACTAGAAATGTATTTTCTCTTCCTTATGATATTTTTATTATTTTTTAAAGTTTATTCTGAGAGCAGGTGACCTGGGGAGGGGCAGAGAGAGAGAGAGAGAGAGAGAGAGGGAGGGAGAGAGAGCGAGTATCCCAAGCAGGCTCCACACTGCCAGTATGGAGCCCAAAACGGGGCTCAAACTAACGAACTGCGAGATCATGACCTGAGCCGAAATTTAGAGTCAGGTGCTTAACCAACTGAGCCACCAGGCTCCCTTTCTTTATCATCTTTTTAATAACATTTTCTTCCAGCTTATCTTATTGTGAGGACACAGTATATAATATATGCAACATATAAAAGCTGTGTTAATTGGCTGGTTATGGTACCAGTATGGTTTCTGGTCTACAGTAGGGTGTTAGTACGCAAGTTTCTGGGAGTCAAAAGTTACACGCGGATTTTTGACTACATGGGGTCAGCGCCCCAACCCCTGCCTTATTCAAGGGTTAACCGCGTGGTTATTTTTCTGGATATTGTGGTGATTTTCCTATTTATCATCTTTTTAAGTTCATAAGTTGCCGTTATTTCTTTGATCATTCCAAGTACATATTCTTTTTTACATAAAAAAAAAAAAAGTAAAGTAGTAGCTATGAACGGTTGACTGCCTCTTCTCTGCCAGGCTCTATGCAGGATTCTGGCTTCTCTTCCCTCATTTAGTCCTCACGGGGGCCCTTCAGATGGGCAGGAGGGAGACTCAGGAGGTCCAGGCACAGGCCCAGGGCACTGGAGCTGGGGAAGGGCTGTGGTCCAGCCCTGGCCCGTGCTCCGTCCTGGTTCGCTGGTCCGCATGTCGGAAGGGAAGGCACCCACTGGGCATAGTCATGGCCTGTGGCAGGGTGGCCGATGGTGTTTATTTTTTCTTTATGCTTTTTAATGTTTCAACCCCCCTTCTGTTTCTTGCATTAGTATTTACTTTTATAATCAGAAGAAAAACATTTAAATAAGTTAATGCAGTAATGCCAGATTGTATTATCTTTTGTGGTGTTTACATTAATCAGTCTTTTTGTTTTCTCTACTCTTCCAAAGGGCTTGTAACTCAATATTCACTGCATTGGAGAAAAGTCAAGAAGCCGTTGAAATCACAAGCGAAGACCGTGTTATACAGGTTTGTCATTTGGGAAGGTCATCTGTCTGAATTTCTGGGTTTTTTGCTCTTATTTTTAGGATTGAACCTCTCTAGTATCTTTTTTTTCCTTTTGAAGTTTGAGACCAAGTTTTCCTTAGAGGACTATCATAACAAAATCCATAGTATATGTAATTAAAACTAAGTTCCCTATAGGTAAGAAAAGATACTAATAATTACTTTAGGTGCTAGAAAACATTCTAGCACCTTTATTATTTTTCACCTTTTTGTTTGTTTGTTTAGCAAGAGGAGACTTTTATCCAGAGGGGTTACTGCTGGGGCGAGTGGAGGCTCTGACCACAAGGTCTGCAAGTTCTTACCTTTCTCACTGGTTTTGAAGATAGTTTACACCTATAGAAATTACCAGAAACTTGTCAATTTCTAGAACAGCCTAGTAGTCGCTGAGCAAATGCCCCATTATTAGCAAAGTGGATTCATAAAAGCAGCCTAAGGTAACACGGCTTGTACTTTCTAGATAACGAGAGGGGCCGTGCAGAGGAAGTGCTCCTTTTGTCTGAGAATCGGCTGCGTTTTGATTTTGGTTCTGAGCACTCCTGCTCCTCACTTTCATCTGACTGTGACTTTTTCAGTAAGGAGCTCCTGATCCTGGCTTTCAGGACTTGGTGCCCTGAGAGGCAACCCGGGCCGGTTTCTGTGGCTACAAGCTGGTGTCAGGCAGGCTGGGTTGCACTGAGCTTGGCCCTTTTTTAAAGTTTATTTGGGGCTGGGGTGAGGGCAGAGAGAGGGGGAGAGAGAGAATCCCAAGCAGGCTCCATGCTGTCAGTGCAGAGCCCGACACGGGGCTTTATCTCACAGTTCGTGAGATCATGACCTGAGCTGAAATCAAGAGCTGGACACTTAACCAGCTGGACCACCAGGCGCCCCAGATGGGAATAATATTAATACAATATTAATTATTGCCTTTTGTAAGGATGTTCTAAAGACTACGTGTGTCAAGGTGTGTGAGGTGCACACTGTAGTGTCCAGCAAGGAAAACAGACCTTAAGCAGTGCCGCTTACTGTTTTTTTATTCTTCTTCTTGACTCGCACATGCTCACCTTTCCTGTCCGGTTCCTCCCAGTCTCGTAGCCCTCTTTGGGATCTGGCCCCCGGCCTTACACCTGTGAGCAGCTCGCCGTTCAGCCTGCTCCGGGCGCCCCGTGTGTCACGTGAGAGCTGCAGGACAGGTGTTCTGTTCCCATGGCACAGATGCGCAGACTGAGACTTAGAGGGGTTAAGGGACGTGGCAGAGCAGGGTCCGAGCGCTTCAGACTTCAGCCTGGCGCTTTATCCTAGTGGATCACAATCCAAAAATCCCCCTTTGTAGCAACCCGGGCCTGTCTCGTGGCAGCTTCTTGCCTCTGTCGGTGTCCGGTGGGATCGGGCCAGCTCCGTCCCTGGGGCCACAGCAGAAAGCCCAGCCAGGGGTCCCTGGAGCAGAGGCTTCTCCGGGGGTCAGCTGGGCCTGTGCTGTCATGGGGAGCTCTGGGCTCCTCAAGGTTTCTAGAAGGGAATCAGGATGGCTGGGGGTGAATATCCGTGATGTCCTCTTTCCAGAGTCCCTTCTAATCTGGTTAGTGTTGTTTCTTTTGTCTCCCGCCAGTATGCGAATCCTGCCTTCGAAACAACCATGGGCTATCAGGCAGGCGAACTGCTAGGGAAGGAGTTAGCAGAAGTGCCTATAAATGAGAAGAAGGCTGATTTGTTCGATACTATAAATTCATGCATCAGGATAGGCAAGGTAAGTAAGAGGCCAGTCCTTTTTTATTTCCGGTAACAGAGAGGACATGAAGGAGACCTCGCGCCCACCGAGCGGGCGTTGCGCACGCCCGGGTGCCAGTCACTCCTCGCAGGAGCCCGAGGAAGTGCCGGTAGTGCCCTCCCTGTTTTTCCCATCTTGCGGATGAGGAAACTGAGGCCAAGAGAGGGTAGAATGTGATTAGCTGTTAGAGTCATTTTAATTGACACTTAAAATTACTCTTTTCATCGTTATAATAAATAAATTGATCTTTCTAACAATTGGCCTCCTGAGTGGTAGGTGTTGGCACATGGCCCTGGGCAGGGGAGTGCCAGTGAGGTCGTGGACTTGGAACACATCTGAGCCCAGCGATCCTCGGCGCCTCCTGCATCCATCCAGCCTCTTCTGGAATGCCTCCTGTGTGCACACACCCTGGTAAATTCTGGTGTAGACAGACTCCTGCCTCATAGGACTTGTGTTCAAGAGTGCCGCTAGGACAAGTCACATGATGGCAGCCCCGAGGGGCAGGCGGAAGGCAGGCCCAGTCTGAAGGGCTCTCTCTCAGAGATGTGGCTCCGCCAGTGCCTCACTGCTACTGGGTTTTCCTGGGTGATGACCCGGAAGGGACTGGTGCTTTTCGTAGTCTTTCCTGCTGGGTTCTTTTGAAGTTGTGGAAGTTGGGGAGAGACTGTTGATCTGGTCACGGCGAACACTTGAGATGCTGGTGATCCTCTTGCCCGCTGCCCTGTGGCATCCGGCCAGTGCCTGTCCCATAGGCCGGCAGAGCGCGTCCCTGGGGCCTCGGAGACACCGTTGGTGGGTTCGTGTCCCTTGGCTCTCCTGTGGCACTAAGCATGGAGAACAGGGCAGGCTGGCTGCGAGGGCCCAGTGACGTGCTGTCTGGGGAGTAGCAAAAGTGGGCACTTCTCGAATCCCATTCTGCCTTCAGCTTTCCTGTCAACGACGGTGATTTTCCTGCTGGAGAGAGCATGGAGGCCTAGGCAGATGAGAGCCCTCGGGTGCTGGGGCGCCCTGCCTCGGCCTGCCCGGGGTCCTTCGCTAGGTTGGAAGGGGCATCCTCAGAGGGTGGGGACTGAGCCGCAGTCCCAGCAGCCTTGGGACGGTTTTCCCACGGCCTTCCTGATCCTGGCGTGCTGGCCCCGTGCCGCCGCTGGGTCGGCTGGCGGTGCTGTCGTGTGGCCAGTTGGGCACCAGCCAGAGATGACGGTCTCGTGCGCCTTAATCTGGTAACACGAACACAGAGGCCCCTCGCCCGTCGCCGAGGAGAGTGAGCGGAGGTGGGGACGGGGCCGCTCTCGGGCTAGAGCCAGGTCCCGGGATCCATTCAGATCCGTCTGGACGGCAGCTCGTCTCCTATAACGCTGTTGGCCCTGGGTACGAAGGGCCTCAAGCTTGAACAACTGAGACCTGTTTCCTAAAATTTGTTGTGAGCAGAGAATATGGAAGATTATCCTGTTATGACCCCAATACGGTTTTATTTCAGAAACGAACATAGTTCTCTGTATCGTGTGTTTCGGAGCGCCTGGGGAGAGCCGTTGGTCCTCTGTCAGTAACCCGCTGGTTCCCGTGGCCAGCGCTGCGACGGGACAGGCCGCCTAGCTGGGCAGGTTTCTGATGGGAAGAAGCACACGGCCTTTCTGATCGGGTCTCCTGGGGAGGGAGCAGGGCTTGGCTTGCTGAGGAGTCGGGAGAGCTCAGGTGGCCCTAGGAGCCAGAATGGGGACTTAGGAAGTAGGTGGGTGACAGCAGTGGGGTCTCTGGAAGGTCACATTCCAGGTGTGCCGCTGGGTGATGGAGAAGAAATTCTGACGGTGGGCCCCTCCAGGACTCCGTCCCCCCTTGTTCTCAGCCAGCCGCTCCTCTTTGGGAGAACATTGCTACTATTAGGTGACCTTGATTCTCAGCCTCCGTGCTCAGGCTTCCTTGCATCCCTGTCTGTATCCTTCCTGACTCCTTCCTTTTCCTCGTCCCCAGGACCCATCTAGCAGGCTCCAGAACCTCCTCTTCCTAGATACTTAAGCCGTACACGGACTCTTCTCCTTTAGGAATTGTGAATTTCCTTTCCTTGGAAATTGTGTCCCTTGGCATGGAGCAAATGCCGGTGCCTGCCTGTCGTAATGACCAATGGCTACAGAGCCAC
>PJEM01007363.1:0-39802 GCA_004023845.1 Helogale parvula
ACTGGGGTTATCATTGGCATTACCATTGCTCTGTTAAGACCGCCATCGCTTTTGTCCCATGAAGCAGGGACTCTGGTTCTCTTTTAAGATGCTAAGCCTGATTGAGATAAAAGTACCTCAACCTTAGAAGGCTCTTAAGCACTCTCCTCCCCCAGGATCACCTTATTCTTGCTGTCACCTCCAGGCAGGCAGTTGGGTGGTCCCTTCTCTGCCCTGTTGGATCCACCCTCACTCTGATAGAAGACGGAGAGGGTCAGAAGTTGCCATCAGGTTGGCTCAGACTCCGTATTGGACATTCGGGCAGAGAGGGAAGGGAGTCTGCCCTCCGTTGTCGGAATTTTCTTCAGCTGGGTCTGGGAAGGCTCAGAAGGCCAACTTGATCTCGGGGTGTGTCCAGGGACATCCAGGCTGTCTGAAATTCCTTCTGTATTTCTAGGGCTCTCATGAAGGTGAAGTTCAAGTTTCTCCAACTGCTAGACAGTACCCAGGAAGGGAGGACAGCCCAGCTTGGCCAGAGGAGCCATGACCTTGACACAGCGGTGTCGGTGAGAAGGAATTAGGTAGCCCCTTCCTTGTATCTCTTTGTATCTGTATGGTCCAGAATGATTTTATCTGAAAATGTGTTTTCAAGCCAGAAACTATTTTCTAAGGCTCCAGATGTTCCTAAGGGCTGTCTGCTCCATCTGGATTCCATCCCAGTCGCCGGGATGGACATGGTACCTCTAATGTTGTTTTCAGATCTCTTACCTCAATAGTAACAAGTGGATGGATAAATCTGGACTTCCTGCTGCCATGATTTGTCTACAACCAAACCTCATTACCTTGGCTTTAATTACAGTTCAGAATGTGAAGGATGGTGTATTTTTCCTGGATCTTTTTTCCAGAAAAACAAATTAACAAGGAACTTTAGCTTATACCACTGCCCTCTTCATTACACTGACTGCCTGTCTCTTTCTCAGACATGCCAAAGCCTTTCCTACCCCAGGGCCTTTGCTCACACTGTTGGAACCACCCCTTTCCTTGGGGGACTCATGCGCCCCCTTCAAGTGTTAGTTCAAGGGTCACCTACTCTGATCTCTCTGTTGGTGTAAACCCCAACCCATCCCACTTATTCTCACTCACATTCTCCATGTATCTTCCTCATAACACGCAACAACAAGTGTAACTATCCTGTTGGTTTGTTCACTTAGTGTCTGCTCGTTCCCCAGCGCCTGTGGGAAGGCTGGGTCTAGGGGGGCGGACGCATTCCCTCTCTGGTTCACCAGCGTGTCTGTCCCCTGTGCTTGGGACAGTGCCTGGTGCATGGCGTGCACTCAATTAAGTACATGCACCTGAGTAGAGGGCCAAAGTGAGGTCGCATGACGAAGCGTCTGGCTAGTGGCACTGGGTTGCAAGTCCTCCGGCATCGCTGGGCCACGGGAGCCGGTGGCCGGTGGCCCGTGGGTTCTGTTAAGGCCCTTTGTGTGCAAACTAGGATCCGTGAGCACCGGGGACACTGGGGCTCCCAGAAGCGCCTCATGCTCCTCTTTCATCAAAAATTACCTCTCGCCACTCAGGGAGGGAATAGATACGCATTCAGTACCTACATTGCACCATGAACACTCACCTTGTTAATCCTCACAGCCAGCCAGCGAGGGACGTGTCCCCGTCCCCACTCTGCAGGTGATGGCGCAGAAGATCGCAGAAGCTAGGTGTCTCGGCAGGGGGCACACAGTCGAGGTGCGAGTGGCACCTGTTGGCTCAGAATTGGCACCTGCTTCTGTCTGTCACTACCGCCCATACCTCGTCCTCTACAACACCTGCCCGAGTCTCCCCTCCGAAAATGTGTGAGGCCTGTAGACTCTGTCATCTGTAACCCCTCCCCCCACCTTGGTTTCACTTCCCCTTTGTGTGTACCCAGGGCTGTCATCATTCTCTAGCTGGGTGGTCTTGGGCAGGTTACTTAACCTCTCTGAGCATTAGTTTCCTACCTGTGAAACGGGAATGATGACACTTCCTATTTCAAATGACCAGCGTGAGGATTCACATACTTAGACAGAAACCTGATAGGTGTTAGCTACAACCATAGTTAGAGTAAATAATGTCAGTTGCTTCAACAAACACACATTGAAATCTCAAGGCTTTAACACGGTAGGAGTTTATGTCCTGCTTGTCTGGTGATCCAGGGTGGGTCAGGGGAGGGGTCTGGGTGCCACACTGACATCGGGGCGCCAGGCTCCTTCTGTTGGGTGCTGCGTCATCTCCTGGGGACTCAGCATCTGCCTGAGTGGTGCGTCGTGTGCAGCTGGTCGTTGGGCGAAGGGAGCAGAGGGCCCTGAAGAGGTTTCAGAGGCTGGCGGGGAGGTAGTGGAACTGGGTCTTCCCAGGATGGGGGGGAACCCACCTGGGCACGTGGGGCCGGGGCGGGGGGCTGGCCGCCCCCCAAGACCAGCAGGACTGCGGTGTTTGTGAGCGGAAGGGTTTCTGCTGCGTGATTACAGTTCTCGTAGTTTCCAAGCTCCTCACCCCATTTAGCGACCCACCTGGGTGTGTCTCCCCTGCAAGGCGCCCCGTCCCTCCAAGCTCCCTGCCTGCCCATGGATGCGTATCTGCCCAGGGTCGTATTTCTTCAGAACCATGATCACTGAGAAATTGTTCCCCACCTCAGAAAACAGTTTTTAAATATTCTTGTTGTTGTTTTCTTTATTTTTGAGAGAGAAGAGTGTGAGCAGGAGAGGGGCAGAGAGAGAGAGGAGGACAGAGAATCCAAAGCAGGCTCTGTGCTGACAGCTAGGAGTTGCATGTGGGGCTTGAACTCACGAACCGCGGGACTGTGCCCTGAGCCAAAGTTGGCCGCTCAACCAACTGAGCCAGCCAGGTGCCCAGAAAACAGTTTAAAAAAAAAAAAGCCATTTGATCTGAGCGAATGGTTTAGTAACGGGTTCATATATAGTTGAGTTTTCAAATAAGCCACGTAGAGGAAGAGAGAATCTGGGTTAGCTGGGGGAGGTCTTCGGGCTGGGGGCAAGTGGTGACCTTGTCCATCTGGGCAAAGTCCAAGTGGAGGCCTCAGAGGACGTCTGCTTTTGTTTCTGTCCCTTGTGGGTGGAAGGGTCCCTTCCTGGTGGAAGGGTCCCTTCCTGGTGGGGACAGGGTCCCCCCCACCACCTCCTTGCCCCAGGGGCTTTCTCCTGCCCCGCTGCAGCCTCTCTTCCTCTCCCCTCTCCCGACTGCGGAGAGAGAGCTCTCTAGCATACGAAGTAGGATTCAGACCTTATCAGTGTCCTTTCTTTCATTTCCCAGAGCCCTCACTCACGAGACACTCATGTTGCTGACATGTGGGTTCCAACAGCCGTTATCAATCATGACACACTCAACAGATGTTTAATGGGCGGTTTCTACGGGCAAGGCGGTCGCTACAGTTCTGCAATGGGGGGGGGACATGTATTTTTGTTTTAGGCTATTTTGTTTTTGAAGTTTATAAAATATCTTAACTGGCAAGTCACCCTGAAGAACATTCTCTACCTAAAACACATAAAATCTGTTCTCCTATCTGATCTGCCTTCACACATTCCTCTAAGCCTCTGGTTTTCTAATTAGGGGGGAGAAAAGAGGAAGTTTTATTCCTTCGCCTATTATACCATGTGACTGTGTTTCAATTATATTTTTCTTTTGGGTGGATAAGGGTAATGAATAGATCTTTATCAAATAATTTGATAGACTTTGTTATATCCAGCAACTTGTGCTAATAAGATGTGCTCCGAATCCTGTCTGTGTTTGAAGTTGGCACTGACTTCTGCGGAAAGTCAGAGGGGCTCCTGGGGCTTAGCCCTGCTGTTTGTGATCTTTGTCTCCACACCTTCCTCCACCTTGTCGCTCGGAAGTCAAGCTGCAGAAAGCCAATCTGTTTGTTGGCAACGCAACTCAAGCCAATGGTCCCCCCTCCGTGGTCTGATGGTAGAGCAGTTAACAGACACAAGCAGTGGGGTGAGGTTCAGAAATCAGCGAATAAGATGAAATAAATTTGGGAATGGTCAAAATATAGTTTCTTAAATTGTCTGCGCAGTCTGTCATCTCCCAGCTCCCACCACCCCCACTCCCAGAATTGAAACAGATGGCTCCCTTGTGGCTGAGCACTGAGGGAGAGAGCGGGGGACCCGTTTCACAAACTTATATCTTGTTCTTACATACACACATGAACACAGCCCAATGTAGTCAACCTAGCAAGATGGAGACTCGGAAACTGAGATGCATGAAGGGATGGCGTATTCGTTTGTGGCATCTTGGGCTGGGCTTGGGCACCTCGGGTGGAGTGATGGGCACACTTACTTGTGCCAACCAGAGCAATCCACCCATCTGTGTTAGATTTATACTGTTGAACTCACCCAGGTAAGTGATGGACAGTATGACTTCTACACCAACCATTTATTGAGTCCTTACAATGCGTCTGATGGGGCACGTGGGGCTAGACCCTTTACAAGTGTGATGCCATTTTATCTTCCTAAGAACCCAGTGGATTCGATAGTTTTATAGATGAGGAGCTTGAATCCCTGAGAAGTTACATCATTTGCTCAAATAGTGAGCAAACTAATTGGACCCAAGGTCTGGCTGCGTCCGGTGTGTGCTACTCCATGACATCACTTGTGAGTCATGACTCATGACCTCACTTGGGAGAGAAAATAATTGGAATCAAGGGAAGCCTAGAAAGGAAGCTTGATTTTTCTTTTCTTGTGCAGAGACTCCCCTGTGGCAGCGTCTCTCATCCCTAGGTGTCTACACTCGGCAAGTCTAAATAAAATGCTTGTTACTCCTCAGACTCAGGTCCTGGAGTTTTTCTTTCCACAATATCAAAACCTTTTACTTTGTTCACTTCAGCTTTCCTCTCTGCCTGCCCTCAGGAAGGATGCAGGCTCCAACCTTGTAACTCCTAGCTGGTCAAGTCGCTTGGTATTCCTTGTATCCTCACAGGTGAGCCAAGTGGCTTTGGCCACAGTCAGTATTTAACATGCACACCAATATCAGAAGACAGGTCCTCCATCTCGCCCACCCTCTCAGCTTGTGCATGGTGAAATGATGGTCTTTCCCTGAAATTAAAAGGAAGGAAAGAAGGAAGGGAGGAGTGAAATAAGAAGAAAGGGAGAGAGAAAGGGAGAAGGGAGGAGGAGAGGAGAGGAAGGAAGGGGGATAGGAGAGCCCCGTATCGCCCACCTGCCCCCTGAAATCTTCGTCCAGGTCACCTAGAACAAAATGACAGAGGAAGTTGCATTGGCTTTCAAGTTGGGTCTTCTGGGAGCAGATTCCTTCTTAGCCATGGGGTAACTCATTCAATTTCCCTGACTCTTGACTCTGTCTTCTTAAAGTGGTGAAGATAATGGCACGTGCCTCAAAGCATTGTTGGGGGAATCCAATGGGGCAGGGTATGAAATAGATAGGGCACAGTGTGGGTGCTCCCTGAATTTAGTTTGTTTCCTCAGGAAGGGCTTTGAACCTTTCCTCCTTGTGACTTCTTCACTGAATTGCAAGATCTAAATGGCACAGAGGTGACGTGTTTCTTTAGTGACTCTTGCTCTCTCTGCCTGCCACCCAAAATGGTATAATTGGAGCCCTTGCTACATTCCCACAACACGATCAACCAACATATTTGACCAATTTTCCTTTCAGAGGCTGTGTCAAAACTGAATTACTCTTTCAATCAGAAAGTTTATTCTTATCTTTTCAGGCTCTTCTGCATAACTTATTTTTGCTTGTTCAGCCTTGAATGTAGTATATGTCTTTACTTTTCAAGGCAGCATTGATAAGAAGGGGAAAGGGTAAGAAGTACCATTTGATGGAAGTCTAGGCGTTTCTACGAAGTATCAGACACTGACAATATGGAAAGAGAAGAAAAGGAAGAGGAAGCTGAGAGCCCCACTTCAGTGTCCCACAGTGACTCTGCCAGAGTCCCAAATTGTGTTTTGAGGAAGGTTTCAAGATTATTACTTTTTTTTTCTGTCTGTAAGACAGAGGTCAACCGTCATTCTGGGAGAGGGATTTCTTCCGCCATGTGTTTTCTCGAGAGTCTCTACCAGCAAGAGCCAAATGCCCTGGCTGGTTGGGTTGCTTCGATTCAGAATATTATATTCATTTCTCAGCTGTTTGACTTCATGGCAGCTGCCCGGCGTGTTGTCAGACCAGGCTGTGTAGCCTCACGCAAGTTGCTTTTGTTCTTAGATGTGGAATGTAGGCCTGCGTGAGGCTTAAGTGATTTAAGAGAAGTAAGAGAATCTGGCGTTTCTGGCTTCGTGGTAGATGGTCAACAAATGTCTTTTTGCCTTGGAGTTTAGATTTTGATAACAAAATGTGCTCGCTTCAGCAGCACATATACTAGATTTTGATAACAAAAGTGAGAGCGGCTTTGAGTTTGGGGGGTGGGGGAGAGGTAATAATGGGGTTGGTGGAAAGTAGGGAGACTCGAGGTTCTCCGGGGTCACCGACACACCAGGATGAGCCACAGAACAAGTGAACGGCAGGCATGTCTTCAATCAGAGTTGGAGCCAAAAAAGCAAATGCTTTCTGCTCGGAGGGTTCACAGGGTACTTGCACGGCACCGGGAGGGACAGTTTGTTCCAGATGCTCACAGCTGCGAGCGTCAGAAGGCCAGGGGCCCGGGCTTTCTGTACGAGGCACATTGTGCTCTCCCTTGCTGACTGGAGCCGATGTCCCCCAGCACAGGCTTTCACTGTGCGGAGCTGGGACCGCGGCCATGGCACAGAGGAAGGCACATGATGTCCCCAGGAGCCCCGGCCATCGGCACCAAGACATCCTTTCTCACCGTCCAACCCTCCATGGGGGGCCTCTCCCTTTCAGACTCAGGAACACTGCCGCTCCTCCCCATGAGTGTCCTCCCCCACCCCCAGCAAGACCTCCCCCCATCACGCTGGCCTGGCTCCGGTTCAAGACCCGTCTGGAAGAAGCACATTGATTGCATTCGTCTGGAGTTTATCAGCCTTCCCGAAGGAGATGTTAGGAACTCCGGACACGCCACAGGCGTTGGTCCCTTTAATGCTCCCTCCTCTCACATGAAGAAACTGCAGAGCTGTGAAGGGCCTTGTGACTGCAAGGCGAGACCGTGGCTTCCAGGCCTCAGGAAGGCTTTGGAAGAAGAGGAAGTCCTCCCCGAGCTCAGGAAATTTCTCCGTGACTTAATCCCTCTCTTTGTACCAGCAACTTTGGGTGACCTCGAGCCTGTTGACTGAGTCTGGGAAATATGAGGGCCGCCAAAGCCTTCCCTCCCCGCTTGAGCACATCAGTGTGCTTTTACCAAATTGTGAGGTTTTACAGAGGCACAAAGCAAGTGGGTCTTTCTTTTGAAAGTAGAACGATGCTGGCAACTCATTTTTATTTCTTTCTGTTTTCTCTGAGTCGGCTCTCACCACTGTTTCTGATTTCCGTCCCTCTGAAGTTGGTCTTTCTTGTGTCTCGGCAAAAGTTACATGACATCGCCTCCTTTCTTTGCTTCCTACACTTCTCTGTTCATTCCAGAAATGTCTATCAAGGGCCTGTGATGTGCCAAGCACCTCTGCAGACACTGAGGATGCTGCTGGGCAAAGAAGACAAAGATCTCCACCCTCGTGGCACTGACACTCTAGGGTAGGAGGCAGATGATAAACAAGAGAAACAAGTGAAAATATATAGCATGGCATATGGGATAAGCATACAGAGAGCATGAAGAATTATAAGGGAGAAAGAGAGTGGTCTGGCTATTTGTGTGAAGCATGAAGAGGTGAGAGAGCCATCCGTGGAGCACTCCAGGCAGACCAAACAGCAAGTGCAAAGGCCCTGAGGCAGGAGCATTCGGGTGTGTTTAAGTGTCAGACAGATAGCCAGTTTGGCTGGAGCAGAGCAAGCCATGGGAGCAAAAGAGAGAGATCAGAGAGGTCATGGGGAGACAGATCACGCGGGGCTGGGGCAAAGAATACAGACTGACTGTGTAACATGGGAGCCAGAGGAGAGTTTTGAGCAAGAAGCGACATGATCTGACTTGTTACAACGCTCCCTCTGGCTGTTGTTTTGAGAACACGCTATAGAGGAGTAAGGCTGGCAGTAGACCCGTCAGGAAGCTCTAGTACAGAGGGGATGGGGGGAACGCAGGGGTGAGGGGTGGGGAGAGAAGACGGGGCTGGGGCCCATGGAGGTGGTGAGAAATATCTGGAAGTTCAGAATGAAATTCTAGAGGTAAAATGGGCAGGGTTTGAGGGATGAGGGAGAGTTGCGGAATCATGTCCAAGGTTCCGGCTGGACGGAGGTGTCATTTACCACCACCCCTCGCCCCCAGAGAGAGGGGCTGGCCCCGGGGATTGCACTGATCTTTGCAGGCTGATCTGATCAGGCTGCCTGGCTGTGCTCATTCACGTCTTCTCTAGCAGTTACTACTGGCCAGGCACTGTTGATTCACTCTGCACGCAGTAGCTAACATCGCCCTCATCATGCTGTGATTGCCCCATTTTACAGATGAGGGTGCTAAGGCTGAAGGAGACGAAGTCAGTGCTCAGCGGTCACACAGCTAGTGAAGCGAGGCATTGGAATCCAGAGCAGGCGGGACCACTCGCGGGGTGCGTGCACCCGCCTGTTGAGTTGACGCCGTCTCTGTGTTGGCCTGATGCCGATACCCAATACTACGTGCTCCTTGTATGTGGACGCTCTGCGTGGTGTGCAGGACACGCCTTCCATCATTTAACTTCAGTAACTCTGGGAAGGAGGAGCGTAAGACAGCAACTAATTCAAGAATCTATAGAACTTAAGTGAGACCATGCATTGGATCAGTTCTTTTTTTTTTTTAACATGAATTTATTTTGAGAGAAAGACAGCATGAGAAGGAGAAGGGCAGAGAGAGAGGGAGACACAGAATCCAAAGTGGACTCCAGGCTCTGAGCTGTCAGCTCAGAGCCCAACACGGGGCTTGAACTCATGAACTGTGAGATCATGACCTGAGCTGAAGTCAGATGCTTAACCAACTGAGCCACCCCGGCGCCCCTGGATCAGTCCTAAAGCTGTTTTTCTTACTCTGTCTGAGCAGTTTTAACAGAGTGGTTTAAACACAGTAATTTCTAATGGTTCAGGAGGCAGGGAGGCCCAGGGTCAAGACCTGGGCAGGTTCAATATCTGGGGAGGCCCACTTCCCAAGTTCATAGGTGGCTGTTTCTTGCTGTGTCCTCACGTGCTGAGAAGGAGCAAGGGAGTTCTCTGGGGTCTCTTTTAATGTTTAGTTTTCAGTATGGGTTGGGGAGGGGGCAGACAGAGAGGGAGACACAGAATCCGACGCAGGCTCCAGGCAGATAGCCCAGAGCCTGACGCAGGGCTCGACCTCACGAATCGCGAGATCGTGACCAGAGCCGAAGTCAGACACTCAACTGACTGAGCCCCCCAGGTGCCCTTGGGGTCTCTTTTATAAGGGTGCCAATCCCATGACCTCAGCCCCTCCCAGAGTCCCCACCTCCTAACTTCACATCGTGAGTTAGGTTTGGAAGGAATATTGCGGGGATGCAGACATTTTGTCCGGAGAGGTGTTTGGGTAGGCACAGCGGGCATTACGTTTCCGGTTTCAAATCCTGGGTCTGCTGCCACCCTTGTATCACACAAGTGACCTCCCCATCCTGAGACTCACATTCCGCAGCTGCAAAATGGCATTATGGGTTGGATTGTGTCCCCCCCCAGATGTGTATATTAAAGCCCTAAGTCCCTGGACCTCAGAATATGACCTTTTTTGGAAGTAGGGTTGTTGCAGGAGCATTAAAGGGACCATGAGGTCATCCTGGAGTTGGGTGAGGTCCTAATCCCATGAAACTGGGGTCCTTAGAAAAGGGGAAGTTTGGACACAGACACACACACACAACGCCAGGGAAGATGAAAAGGCAAGATCGGGGTGATGTGTCTACAACCCAAGGAATGACACGGACCGCCAGCAAACCCCAGGAGCTGGGGGAGGCACGGGACAGGCGCTTCCTCCCAGCGCTCAGCAGGAACCAACCTGGCAGTGTCTTGTTCGCAGATGTCCAGCCTCCAGAATGTGAGACAACACCTTTCCATCATTTCAGTCCCCCAGCTGGGATACTTTGTCCCAGCAGCTCCAGCAAACTAATCCAAATGGAGAGAACAAGGGTAGGTGCTTTGTGAGGATGTTTTATAATTTTTTTTAATGTTTGTTTATTTTTGAGAGGGAGACAAGAGCGTGAGCAGGGGAGGGGCGGAAAGAGAGAGAGAAGGAGACACAGAATCTGGAGCAGGTTCCAGGCTCTGAGCTGTCAGCCCAGAGCCCCATGCGGGGCTCAAACTCATGAACCATGAGATCATGACTTGAGCCAAAGTCAGACGCTTAGCAGACTCAACCACCCAAGCGCCCCTGTGAGGATGTTTTAAGGTGAAGACAATGTATTTCCAAGTCCTGGCCCCTGGTAATAAATCAGGTCATTTCAAGTCTGAGTATCCCCCTCAACTGGCTACTGTTAGAATCTAACGTTCTCATTTCCCCGGCCAGTGCTCTCTCGTCCACATTTCAGTGGCCAGGACATGGGTTAAGGTGAGCTGGGTGCTCCAGACAGAACCAGGCGGCTCCCACAGGCCCCATTAGGTGCTTTCATGGCTATTGATTTGCCGCGTGGCCTTCTGTGAAGTCGCTTCCCCTTCCTCAGCGCTCATTTTCTACTCGTGAGGCACGCGACGCTTCCAGAAGGATGTGAGGAAGGAAGAACGATCTTTTGTAAAATCTCAGGTGTTTTAGGGGAAGGTGCTGTGACACCGTGAGGCAGGACATCCTTCCATTCACTTTCCAGGTCTAATTGGTGCCCCTCTTCCGAAGGTCACCCTCTGGCTTTAAGAGTTTCCTGTGACTTTAGGGGCGCCTGGGTGGCTCAGTCGGTTAAGCCTCCGACTTCGGCTCAGGTCAGATCTCATGTTTGTGGGTTCGAGCCCCGCGTCGGGCTCTGTGCTGACAGCTAGCTCAGAGCCTGGAGCCTGCTTCCAGTTCTGTGTCTCCTTCTCTCTCTGACCCTCCCCCTCTC
Source organism: Helogale parvula (assembly GCA_004023845.1). NCBI lineage: Eukaryota > Metazoa > Chordata > Mammalia > Carnivora > Herpestidae > Helogale > Helogale parvula. The sequence continues at coordinate 11,016 of PJEM01007363.1, forward strand.
ATGCTCTGTCTCTCTCTGTATCAAAAAAAATAAATAAAGCATAAAAAAAAAAAAAAGAGTTTCCTGTGACTCTGGAGCTGCAGTTTAAGTAGATGGTTCTGGAAGTTTTGTCTTGTGTGGGGAAGCCACGTAGGGCCCCCCTCCCTGCCTGAGAGGCTCTGGAAGGGATTCAGAGAAACCACAAGGGCTCCAACTCAACTCCTGCGGCTCAACTACAGAGAGGTAGTGGGTGACTCACTTCACCCAAGTTGTGGGAGGCAGGTGATCCCTGCGCAGGTGAGCTTGTGGGGCACACGGGGAGGGACACCACGATTTGAACAGTCACATGTTTAGTTAATATAGACTGGAAAAAATAAAACCACCACATCAAATCAGTGATGCAGAGTTTTAAAATTAAGTTGGTACGGGCGCCTGGGTGGCTCAGTTGGTTAAGCATCGACTTTGGCTCAGGTCATGCTCTCACGATTCGTGAGTTCGAGACCCTTGTCAGGCTTTGTGCTGACAGCTTAGAGCCTGGAGCCTGCTTCCGATTCTGCACCTCCTTCTCTCTGCCCCTCCCCTGCTTGCACTCTGCTTCTCTCTCAAAAATTAAAAAAAATTTTTAATTGAAAATTTTTAATTTCTATAAGAAAAAGAAAGTGAGCTGGTTTTTCAAAAATATTAAGTAAATTATGCAAATGGTTCATAGTTAAGGCAGAAACCCTCATTACAGTTCTCAATGACTAATATTTGGAAAACACCCATGTGGGCCCCATAAGTACAAAAAAGTACAGCTTTGACAATGGCAGGTTTTTAAAGGTTAGATTTTCTTTTTTAATTTTTTTTAATGTTTTTTATTTATTTTTGAGAGAAAGAGAGAGGCAACGTGAGCAGGGGAGGGTCAGAGAGAGAGTGAGACACAGAGTCCAAAGCAGGCTCCAGGCTCTGAGCTACCTGTCAGCACAGAGCCCGACACGGGGCTTGAACCCACGAACTGTGAGATCATGACCTGAGCCGAAGCCAGATGCTCAAACAGCCAAGCCACCCAGGCGCCCCGAAAGGTTAGATTTTCTACGCTTTGCGAGTGATTCCAGCCTCTTCATCCTGCTTGTCCTGCTCACTGAATCCTACTCCAGAGCCTTGTTCACACACTCGCCTTTTACACTGTGGAATTCAGTTACTCAAGATGGGCCACCTGCTTTAAATGCTGTCCAGTGTCACTTCATGTTTATTTAATTTTGAGAGAGACAGAGAGAGAGACAGAGCATGACCGGGGATGGGGCAGAGGGAGAGGAAGACACAGAATCTGAAGCAGGCTCCAGGCTCTGAGCTGTCAGCACAGAGCCCGACGTGGGCCTCAAACTCACGAACTGCGAGATCATACCTTGAGATGAAGTCGGACTGAGCCACCCAGGTGCCCCTGTCCAATGTCATTTAAAGGACCTCCGTGATAAAAACCACTTTAAATCTCTGCTCAAAAACTTTGGTAAGTCTTGTGTTCAAATTTATTGTCTGAAACTGCTCTGGACTAAGAAATCCAGGCCTTTCTGAGAGCCGATTCTCAAGCTGTCCCTTGTAAGGTGTTTGTATGAGCTGTGCGTCCCTCGGTCATTGCTATGAGGAGCCATCAGATGTCCAGAAACACCAGATCTGTGGTGCTCAGGAACAGCGGGGGAGGCTGGGCGCCTTTTTCTTCTCTAAAACCGGAGGGGAAGTTCATCGTGTTCTGCGCAGCCTCTGTACCACACCTGTGACCTGCACCCTTCCCACTGTGCGGCTTCTGGGTTTCGCTCGGGGTCAGACCACATAGAGCGCATATGGGCACGTGAGTTTTCAACTCCATGAGCGGATTCAGATTCCAGCAAGGACTATCTACACCTCTACTCTGAGATTTTAGGGGAAACCCAAAGTAAGCGCCCCGATGCATTCCACAATGTTCTTTGGAAGAAGCTTGGAGCTCCACTTTACTGCCCTGCGTTTCTTATTCACTTACTTTACCCTCCAGGCAAGAGAACCTGCTATCACACCATTGGCAGCTACTTACAAACATCAGTTCCTGTAACAACTCGGAAGAGGATCTGGGTCTCAGTGAGGAGGGAGGGCTGGGTTGCGAGCTCCTCATTTTTAGAGGCAAACAGAAATGTCACAGGGTATGCTCTCAGCTGTCAGCTTCTAATCTAATTAGGCAGGATAATTGGGGAGGCTGAGCTTGCTGACGGCTGACAAACACATTGGTCTCATTTCGTTCACTCTAATAGGATGCTGGCGACACTGCGCTGCTCTTGTCTGTCACCATGTCAGCCCCGGCTGCCCCGGCCGCAGAGAGGAGGAGGCTTCTGAACTCGAGAGACAGAACTCTAGTTTGATCTACAGATGGTTTCTGGGAGTAGAGATCTTTGCTACAAAATATAGGGGCTCTTGGTCAAAAATCTATAAAGGATTAGTAAGACTTTGAAGATCGTGACTGTGGCTCATTAAAGCAAGCATGAGACTCTACTAAGCATGAGGGCCTGTCAGGGAGGCAGGTCTCTGGCCCACGAAGCGAGCCTTGTGTGAAAGAGACAGGTGTTAACATGTACACAAATCCATAACCGCTAGGAGAGGTCCATTATAAGCCCTTGAGTCCCCCACTGTGACTACATTATATCCTTCACAGAGTAGATGCTCAAAAAATTTTTAGTTAATGGACAGCTCGAAGTGTCCGGATATTACAGGAAGGATTTCCAAGGACTGCCATGGAGAACATGATGGATTATTATACTAATAATAGCTAAACTTATTGACTATGGTTGTGGTGTGATCGATGCCAAGCGCTGCAATAAGCCCTTCTTTTGTTCGTGCCACTGAATCACTACTTGCTCCTCTATGTTAGAAGTAATAGGATCCCCATTTTTTAGATGAAGAAACAAGCTTTAAGAGATTGGAGAACTTGCCCAAGGGTCACCCAGCGGATGGGAGTTGGAACCAGGAAGTTAGGCCAGCCGCTGTTTGCCTGACTTCTAATCCTGTGCCTTTAAATACCCCACTAGTGTCTCTTCAAGGCTCAAAGCAAGTGTTTAACGTTTGTTCATTGTGTCCCATCCTGCCCCACTCTTTGAAAGGTTCTTAAACTCATTCTGCTCCCAATTAAGATCAGCCAACATTTATTAACCCTAGCCCTTGCTCTGTGTGAGGCACCAAGAACCACTCAGGTGCTGCAGTCAGGCTAGGCCAGTGCAACTAGTTCTGTTACATAATTAACACCCGGAGGTTGATGGCTAGGTCTGCTTTGTTGTAGGTGGTTTCCAGGGCTTATGAAATTAACATATGTAAAGAGATTTGCATAGTGCCTGGTCTTTGGTAAGTGCTAACTGGGGTATTGATGTCATTCTTCGCATATCTTAAGATCTACTGTGGTTCCCAGCACATACACTCCACTCATATAATCTCAAATGAATGGGTAGAAGTTAGAGAGGTTGAAGAAAGCCCCAGGGGTTATTATAAAATACAATCTGAAACCCAGAGGACCTTTTGTTTGGGATGAGAAGGATGTCAGTACCCATGTGGAGCTGGAGAAAAGGATAAAGAAATTAAATAACACCTTGAGAAGAAAGAGTTAATCAAGAGAGGAAGATGGGAGGTGAAGGAGAAAAACTGACACTCTGCTTTCACCTCTGTTCAAAGGTGACGCATTACCTATGGGTGATTATTTTCCCCTCCTGTTGACTTTCAACTTGAAGTTTAATAGGATGATGATATATATGGATATATAAGGCCATGAAACCAGAATTTGACCTGCTAGGTTAATAAACACTAGCAGTTACAGTAACTCACAAATTATAGGTCCCAATTTTCACAGCCGGGTTGCAGGCATTAATTAAAACTGGTGTTGCAAATCACAGCATTTTGGAATGCCTGAAATATTTAAATTATCAATGGTGTTGCTACCTTAATTTAAAAAAGCAACTTCCATCATTATTCAAAGACGAGAACCTAAGCCAGAATAAGTCTATCTCTCACACTCACGGAGTCATTAATGTGCTAGAAGCAAATGAAAGTTTTTAATGTCTTTCAATATGTTTGAGTACAAATTACCAGGCTTGCTATTTGGCCATCGCTGCATATTATACAGTTCAGAATAATTGAGGAGATGTTACTATGAATAACATTGGTTTGGCTGACTTCTCTCTCTCTCTCTCTCTCTCTCTCTCTCTCTCTCTCTCTCTCTCTCTCTCTCTCCAGTAGGGGCAATATTGCCCCCAAAAGGGTAAAAATTGGTTCTTGTTGGGGGAACCCAGATATCAAAATTTCATGACCCCCCCAAAGGCATGAAAAGATATATAGCATATCTATGGTGCTAATATTCTATGGAGTGGGGTGGTGAACAGGAAAAAATGTCTAAAAAGTCTCCTTCAGGAGATGATGATAAAAAATTAGTTTGAGAAATTCAGCTCAAGGCTTCTGTTTATGTGATCTTGATCCATCTACCCACTTTGTGATAGAGAATATCTCTTAATGTTTTTCAAATGGCAGTGTAATGGGCTGAATGTCTGTGTCCCTCCCCCTATAAACTTATACTTTGAAGTATAAACCCCACTCTGAGGGCACTGGGGGGGGGTTGGGACCTTTGGGAAGTGATTTGTTCTTGAGACTGGAGCCTCATCAATGGGACTAGTACCCTTGTAAAAGGGACCCCCAGAGCTCTCTTGCCATGCTTCAGCCGTGTGAGGACCAGGGAGAGGGCAGCCATGTGTGACCCGAAAGAGGGCCTCACTGGACTCTGACCATGCCGGCACCTTGATCTGGGACTTCCACCTCCCAGAACCATGAGAAATAAGTCTCTGTTGTTTATAAGACACCGGGCCTGTGGTACTTTGTTACAGCCAAGACAGACGGGAATTATACAGAGAACACAGAGCAGTAGACTTAACAACAGGAATAGAAAGTGTCCACTGTGGGTGTGAACTGGAGGAAGTAGGATGGGAGAGAGAAATAAATGGCAGCCAGAACCTAGAACTGGACGAGGATGTAGAACCACGTGGGTCAGGGAAAGGGATAGGATGTGCAGCAATGCCTCGAAGACCCCGGACAGCCGTACTGTGGAGAGCACTGTGTGGTGACAGTAGGGGAAACACTGTGTCAGGGTGGGGTGGGCGTTGGCAAGTAGTAGTTAACGAACCAGGGGATAAGATTATGGGGCTGACCTAAGGCAAGGCTGGAATGGGGCATTTCCATACGTGTACTTTAGGGAGGGTGGCACTGGTGATGGGACTGATAGCAGCTCTGAAATTTCTGGTTCCTCCCAAGGGCAACTTGTACCTCCAGTCAGAGCAGCTTGAATCACGTGCCCGTTCCTGACCAATCCTCAGTCAGTAGCAGTGGGGCCAGCCCTACTCAGAATGTGCCGGAGAGCAATGGAGGAGGGGTTGTCTCCAAGGAAAACGAGGTCGTGGTATTGCCAAAAGAATAGAGAATGGATGTGGGGGAGCGAGGAACAATCGACTGACATTGACCACAGTGTCACACACACCTGGCTCGGGCACCTTGGGCCAAACACCTCATGTCTCTGACACTCAGCTATGTCCCTTACAGTGGCTGCTGGCCATAAGAGAGCCAACTATACAGGGTTATTGTGAGGTCTGAATGTGAAATGAAGGTAAGTCATGTGCCTGGCACCTTGTCAGTCCTCAGTTAATGTGACTCTTTTTCCTCCTTACTGAGGAACTCTATCCTACCAAAGAAATGAGGTTTATGTTGACTAATATGTGTCCACAATAAGCAATTGAATGAGGAGAATCAGTGCCGAAATTCATAATTCATTAACTGTGTGCTTTCAATGAGCTTACTAACTCACTAATTCTCCACAGGGTTATTTTTCTTCTCCTCTTTCAATATACCTCTTTTTTCTCGACCTTATAAGACACTAATATACTCCCATCTTCCTTTCAATGCTTTGCCTTTGCTCTGATTTTGATGTTTCCCTGCCATCCTGACTTGAATAGTGCCTGGTAATGACACAGTTTGCCAATAAATGGGGTACGTCCCCTGAGGGGGGAAAAGGATTCTCATGATGCAGTGAGAAAGGGTCTGCCATTCTACTGCTCCCATAACAAAGCATCACAGGCAGGGAGCTGAAACAACAGAAACTTATTTTCATACAGTTCAGGAAGCTGGAAGTCTAAAATCAGGGTATTGTGGGGCTGGTTTCTTCTGAGGACTCTCTCCTGGGTTTGTGAATGGCTATCTCATTCCCTGTCCTCGCCTGGTCTTCCCTCTCTGCATCTCCTCGTGTGAGGACAACCTCCATGTTGGATGAGGGCCCACTGTTATGACCTCCAGCGTTCTTGAAGACCTCATCTCAGTGCGGTCACATTCTGGGGTGCTGGGGGCTAGTCCTTCAACATATGAATTTAGGGGTGCACAGCCCAGCCCATAACAACCACTTACAAGCTGTGAACTTGCGAATAAGTCTTTTAACCACCCATTTGTGATTAAAACTCTTTTCAAGGCAAAGAACTGAAACCCACTCAAGCCGGTACAAGGAAAAGTAGAGTTTACTGAAGCGTTGCAAAGCATAATCTCCTAGGACAACTGAAACCCAGCCATCCCCTTTCCATTCCTCAGGGCTTGCAACATGGCTCTCATCTCTGCTTTGTTATGTCCTCTCTCTTTCTTCCCCTCTCCCTCTCTCTGTCCTTCCCTCTCCTTTTTATCTTTTTCTCTCCTTACACATCCAGCAAGGCAGTTAAGCCAAGTTAAAAAAATCATTTGCCACCAAATAGTTTTAGTCTCTAAATATTAATTCAGAGTCTTAAGAGAGAAAAATCTGGTTGATCATTGGCCAGCGTAACTGGTTGATCTTGAGTCCGGGGCCCATTGCTGGTCCAGTCAGCTGGGTCCCAGCCACGGGGGAGCAGAGCTATGTAATACAGAAGTTTCCCAGGCTGGCCCATTCACCAGGTGCCAAAGCAGGGGAATTCCCATGTAGAGAGGCTGAGGCGTGGACACACATCCCACATTAGGTCTATAACCTAAAACAAACCTCAGCATTCCCATTCATAAAGTAGACATGACAGTATGTACTTCATGGTATCATTCGAAAGAAGGAATGAGATCATGAGCTGCAGGCTTCTTTGGTGACCCTGAAGCATGTGAAGTTTTTGAAGGGCTGAATAAGAGCTTACTAATTATATTGCTACGTCGCCATGTCCCTGTATCAGTTAGCTCTTGACACAAATTGCCGTGTAACAAAACTCAGTGACGTAAAGCAGCCATCAGTTGTCCTCATGGATCTGTGGGTTGTATGATGTTGGCTCATCTAGGCTGGACTCAGACTGGGGAGGCTGTGCCACAGATGTCTTTCACCTCCTCCTGGGACCAGCAGACTGACCAGGATATATCCTTCTCATGGTGATAAGGGAGGTTCAGGAATGCAAGCAGAAGCAGACAGGCTTCTTAATGCCTAGGAATCTGTCTTTAGTTTTTTCTCATTAAATGTGATATGCCCTAGGATGAGGCCACCTGGCTTACAGCTTAATAAGTGTTACATGTGTGACAAATCAATCATTTATACTTCTGTGGCCAAAACTAAAATATATTCAGGACTCATGCTTTGAGTTCATGTTAGTGCATGATTTTCACAAACATCCATTAATCCAAGAAGCAAGGCACATAAAACAACATTCTTGGTTTTTTATTACCTTCATGGTTCCTGATTCTTTTCTACCAAATTTTACTTATTTAGTGATGTTTTCATTGAATTCTTTATTTAAACTAGAGAATCCGAACGTTAGCACTCTAAGACTTGGGAGACAGTTCCCTTTTGTTTTACAAATGGAGGTTGGAGAGGGAAAATGAGTTGTCCATGACCTCAAAACAAATCCCAAATAAATCTTTCAGTGGGCTAAGCAAAACCTGGATCAAACTAAATCTGGAAATTCCAATGCTGCGAGGGAATTTCAGATTAATTTTAATATATCTGGATTTTTTTTGATCAGGTCTAACTTGATTTAGCCAGTATATGTCATTCACTGCTTCTCAGACCCTGTGTGGGAATCTGGAAGTTAAACAGAAAGGTATGAGTCATCAAGCGGGAGAGAATTTGCAGTTGACTTGCCAAATTGAGACATAATTTTCTACCTGCTCTCCAGATTTTTCACCAGCCTCCTGGCTCTGAAACTCATTCTGAAATAAGTCTTAATGGTGTATGTATATACAAATCTCTAGTTTTTGAATTGCTTATGTATGTTTCTCTACTGTGGCTATTTGATTATTAACCATGATAAAATTACTAGTAGGGGAACTAGAGATTTCGAAAATGCTAGACAGTCATCTAGTTTCCAAAAAAATTATACTGCTTATATTCAAAGCTCAGCATTGAATTAAGGACAAGAACATTTCTAGTAAATACACAGAAAAAAGCCCAAAAATAAACTCTGATGTTCTCTGCCTCCCAGAACAGCCACGTAGAGCCTTCTTGAACTACATGAGAGACAATAGACTGTCTTCCTTTCTTTGAGTCATTTTGATGGTTAGGCCCTGTCCCCCATCTTCTCTTGATCTCAACCCTTCTGTTCTGAAAGCACAGTCTTCCTCAAATTCTGAAAGGTAGGGAAAACATTTTTTATCATTCTCTTGGGCCTTAGTGGAAAAGATCTTCCAAGTAAAAGCACTTGGGTAACAAGTAACAGATTCAAAATATGCAAATTAAGAAACACTCATCCTGCATTCATGTAGAAGCCAAACTCCTACTACTGTCAGATGAAGTTCTCCCATCTGGGAGGGCCGGAGGATTGCCTTTCCTATTTATATATTCCTCTCCAAGGTACCCTATGCTAGGGCACACAAAGGCTGCATCACCCATGATGATTCTGATGCCTTTGTTGTCTGCTTTTGAACATTAAAAAAGGGTATGGGTTGTCAGCTACAAACATTGCCTCCGGGTTAATATTTTTGTAAAAGAAAAATGTGATGAAATGGATATTTGCTCGTCTCTATTACAACCCTTTTCAACAGAAACACTTTGTTGTATGGATTGGGAAGCTCCCTTGCTGACATCACCACTGTTTTGAGGTTTTATACCTCCAGTCCCCTGGCTTCTCTAGTTGGGTGTAGTTCACCCCTCCCTCCCCTTCCCACCCTGACCTCACACCCACCTCCTGTGTGCGCAATTGTTTTTAATGTACTGGTCCTCATTTCAAAGGCATCCAGAGTGAAGCTGTCCAAGGATCGGATGAGTTCCAATGTCCACCATCATCTGGAAAGATGTTGTTCCTGGTTATGACTTCATTTATACATAAGCATCATTCAAGGAGCTTAATAAAAATCGCAAGGGTCACCTTCATCTAGTCTAATATGGTAGGTGGACTTGAAGCTTGGGAGTCTGATTTGTAAAATGCTTTATGCAATTTGGGTGTAGGGGGATCAGTGGACAAGACTTGGAGACACTGGTGTGGTCACTGGGAGTGGGCTCTCAGCCACCCAGCTTGGCTTTGAATTCTAGCTCCATCCGGAATAACTGTGATTTTGTGAGCAAGTTATCACTACTCTTGTTGTTCCCCAGTTTCCTCATCTGCAAAATGGGGTGGTATTATATATGCTGCAGCACCATTTTTTATTTTTTATTAAAAATATTTAATGTTTATTTTTGAGAACACACGTGCGAGAGAAAGAGTGCAAGAAAGGGAGGGAGGGGAGAGAGAGAGACAGAATCTGAAGCAGGCTCCGGGCTCTGAGCTGTCAGTACAGAGCCCTACGCAGGGTTCAAACTCATAAACCTAAGAACTCAGACTTGAGCTGAAGTCAGATGCTTAACCAACTGAGCCACACAGGCACCTCTACATTGCAGCACTGTTTTAAGTGATGAGTTCCTGGTATCTAGATGGAGCTCAATTAATGGTCCTTTTGCGGGAGCGGGGAGAGGTTCTGTCCTTAAGATTTCTGAAGACGAGCCCAGTTGTCCATGACTTATTTCTTATTCAAGAATATGACTCATCAAAGGGGGGAAGCTAGCATGAAATGAGAGAGTTGTATGGAACGAATTTGTTTTTATGTGTGTGTGTTGATTTGCTTACATTGAAAAATTATGATATAGGGGCACCTGGGTGGCTCAGTCAATTAAGCGTCTAATTTTGGCTCAGGTCATGATCTCACAGTTTGTGGATTCGATCCCCGCATTGGGCTCTGTGCTGACAGCTCAGAGCCTGGAGCCTGCTTCAGATTCTGTGTCTCCACCTCTCTCTGACCCTCCCCTGCTCATGCTGTCTGTCTCTCAAAAATAAATAAAACATTAAAGTTTTTTTAAAATTGATATAGATTGTATTTACAAAAATGTGACTATAATGCATATGTATATTTTAAGGAATAACTTTTGAAAGATCACCTTGCAAAACAGTCAAACACCCATCACCCAGTTTAATAAGTTGGACATGACTAATATCATTGAAATCTCCTATATGAACTTTTTTAAATGTTTTTTTAATTTTTATTTTTGAGACAGAGAGAGACAGAGCATGAGCAGGGAGGGGAAGAGAGAGAGGGAGACACTAAATCAGAAGCAGGCTCCAGGCTCTGAGCTGTCAGCACAGAGCCCAACTTGGAGCTCGAACCCATGAACGTGAGATCAAGACCTGCGCCGAAGTCGGAGGCTTACCTGACTGAGCCACCCAAGCGCCCCTCCTATATGTACTTTCTTAATCACAACTCCCTACCCCATCAGGGTAACCACTATTTAGTAGTTAGTATTTGTATTTCTTCATAGCAGTGTTTCTTAGTTTAGTCCCCGGTCCAGCAGCATAACCATCACTGGGAAATTTGCTACAAATACAGATCCTCAGGTCCCACTCCCAAACCTACTGAGCTAGAAACTAGAGGGGAGAGATCCAAGAATGTGGGTTATAGAAAGGCTTACAGGAGGGGCACCTATGTGGCTCAGTCAGGTAAGCATCTGGCTCTTGATCTCAGCTCAGGTCATGATCTCATGGTTCGTGAGATCCAACCCCCATGTTGGCATCTGTGCTGACAGCATGGAGCCTGCTTGGGATTCTCTCTCCTTCTCTCTCTCTCTGCCCCTCCCTTGCTTATGCTCTCTCTCTCCCTCAAAATAAATAAACATGGAAAAAAAAAAAAAGACTTCCAGGGGATTCTGCTGCTCAGTGAAAACCACAACTTTATAGTAAGTAAATGCTGCCCGTATGCCTACGTGTATGTTAGTGCGGCCTGAAGCAATATGTTCTTTACTTTTATCTGAATTTGACCTTTATGTCAGTGAAATCATACTTAATATATTCTTCTGCTCCTTGATATTTTTATCAACCTTATGGTTTTAAGGTTCATGCATATTCATATTCAAATCATAAAGTCATTTATTTTACAGCCGGATAGTATCCATGGTTGAATATGACAATTTATTTAAACATTTTAGAGCCAGTAGACATTTAGATTTTTCCTCCTGTTTTTCTGTTTGGAGCGAGGTTAGCATGAACGTTCTTGATTTGATGCCCCTGCACAAAAGGATGTCTCTAGAGAAATGCTTCCTAGGTTCTTCCCGGTCATCGTGAACACAGGAAATGATAATATTTGTGAATAGAGGTAAACAGGCTTTCTCAGGGCCTATGGTGGATTTGTAGGCTTGGTTCTCAGAACTCCCATCCAACCGTCCTTTCACATAGAGAGGTTGGAAACCCACAAAACTACAACACAACAAAAATTCGGACTGGCAGGTGGCTGGGTTTCCAGAGGCAAATGAGATTTTCCCACCTAGATGTATGTACACAGATGGAGAAGGCTTTCTAGGGGCCAAAGCCATCCTCCCTGGTGCTTCTGGCCACTGTTGCTAGCAAGTTCCTGGAATAGCCTCCCTGCTCCCTCCTTCATATATTTGAGTGACGAGGAACAGTGGCAGGGGACATACAAATCAGAACACGATAAGATGTCCCTTGTCACGCGCTGCGTGGGCTATAATCAAACAGACAGCGGCAAGTGTTGGCAAGCATGTGGACCAGTCGGAACACTCATACCTATCTCATAGGAATGGAAAATGGTGCACCAGCTTTGGAAAAGTCTGTTGGTTCCTCAAAAGGTTAAGCATTGCTACCAGGCGACCTGGCAGTTTCCCTCCTAGGTGTACACGCAAGAGAAATAAAAGCATGTGTCCACACAAAAACTTGCACGCTAATATTCATAGCATTATTCATTTGTAGCCACAGAGTGGAAACAGCCCAAATGTCCAGCAGCTGATTATTCAGCCATAAAAAGGAATCAGGTCCTGACACATGGAAGAAAGGATGCAGTACTACATACAACTGGATGAACCTTAAAAACATTATGTTACGTGAAGGAAGCCAGTACTAAAGATTACATATTGTATGATCCATTTATTTTGAAATGTTCCCAACAGGCAAAAACATAGAGACCAAAAGTAGATGCATGCTTGCCAGGGACAATATGAGGGGTCAACAGGGAGTGACTGCTAATGGGCTTCTTTTGAAAGACATGGAAATGTTCTAGAATTAGATGGTAATGGTCATACAACCTTGTGATTACATTAAAAATCTCTGAATTGTGTTCTTTGAAAGCATGAATGTTATGGTATTGAGTTATATCTTGGAAGGAAGGAAAGGAGGGAGGGAGGGAGGGAAAAAAGGGAGAAAGGGAGAAAATAGACAATGGGCGGGGCCACCTTCCAGGTTTGGCTTCCCTAATCAGGGGATAGAGGCTTCACATGCCCCTTTCCAGCTTCCTGCGTGTGGCAGGAAGTTGCAGAGAAAGCAAGGTCGAATGCCTCTCACCTAGCTCCAGGAGTTGTAGGTCTCAGGGGTAGTAGGTCCAAAAGGGACTCCATTCTGTATCTATCTGGGGAGCCCCGACAGCAAGAACGCTCCCTCAACCCCTCCAACACTTTTCTAAGTGCCTAATTCCCAATAGTCAATCACTCTCCATTTTAAATGCATAGAATGGTTTTTGTTTTGGGCATTAAACGCTGACTAATTGATGGCCACAGACAACCACTCTGGAATTCCACCCATCCCTAAGAATGGGATACCTCCCTCAGGGATGACAGGATTCTAGCCCTAAGGCACCTGTAACTGGTCATTGTGAGGCTTCTGACCTTGGCCAAGGTATGAAATGGTATAAAATGTATGAAATGATATTTCATTGTAATTTTGATGGGCATTTCATTGATTTCTAATGAAGATGACATATTTTAGTAAGTTTATTATACATTTTTGTTTCCTTTTCTATGAAATGCCTATTCATGTGTGCTGCCCCCCCCCCTTTTCCTTTATTTTTTAAAAATGTTTGTAATGTTCATGTTGATCCTCTAGAGCTCTTTGCTCATCCTGGGTAATACTCCTTTGTTCATTATTATCAGTGGCAAATATCTTCACCTCTTTTGTGACTTATCTTTATATTCTTTAAAGTTTTAATTTAATTGAGTTTTGTGCCTTATTTAAGAAATCCCTCCTTAGCCTGAGATAATGAAGATATTCTCCTATATTGTTTTCTAGAAGTTGGAAAATTCTGCTCTTTGCTCTTGGTTGCTGGACCATTTGATGTTTTTTCCCCTCAAGTGTGATAGAATCCAGTTTCATATCTTTCCCTTATGGATAAGCAATCTTTCAAGTACCCCACAGATTTATAATGTCATGTCTGTTATATCCCAGACTTCTCTGTATGCACTGGTCTGTCTCTAGGTTTCTATTCTGTTCCACAGTCATGTTGTATATCCCGTGATGAAGATATTTTATTTTCTGCTGTAGCTTTATAATTCTTGGTAGTGAGTAGGGCACATTTTCCTACTTGGCTTTTTTTTTTTTTTTAATGTCTTGGCTGTTTTGTGGGGTATTTTGTTCTTCCATGTTGATTTTTAAATGAGCTTATTTAGTCCTATGAAAATTCTATTGGTATTTGTTTGGAATTGCATTGGGCTTTAGATATTTTTATCTTTAAATATTGAGTGTTCGTATCCATGGGCATGGTATGTCTCTTTATGAAGACATCTTTACTGTCTTTAAGTTAATAAAATTTTATAATTTTCTACATCTAAGTCTTTTACATCTTTAGGTAGTGTAAGGTTTAATGGAGGGAAGCAGAGATGAAAGGAAAGAGGGAAGCCAGGTTATGGAGGCAAGAAGGCCTTTATTGGGATCTGCGATTACCGGGCGAGGTTCCGTGACTCCGGGAGTGGAGAGTCAGGGAAGTCGCGCCTGATAGGCGATGGGCAGGGGGTTTTATGGGCGATGGGTGAGGGGTTTGATCTTGGGAGGGCAGATTATCAAATAAGGGGTGTGGCGGGATGGAATAGGTTGCCTAGTCTGTCAGGGTGATGGGAAGCTGGAGCTTCATGATTGGCTGCTTCCAAATAGGGCAGGACATCCCAGGTCTGCAGGTGAAGGGCAGGGAGGTCGTCTGTGCCCGTGTTCTCCTCCAGCCCCTGGAGAAATGGCCACTCGGTCGCCATCCCAAGGTGACTACCAAGGTGACTCTTACAGTTAGATTTATTCCTAGGCACTTAATTAATTTATGCAAAGGTAAATTACAGTTTTAAATTGCATGCTCCATTGCTGGTGTGTAGAATTCATTGCTTTTTACAAATCAAGAAGGCTACTAAATTCTTTTATTCATGCTAATAATTTGTCTATAAGTTATTTTGGATTTTATGTGTTGAATATTATATGTGAAAAACTGGCCGTTTTATTTTTCTAATTATTATTTTTTGTCATTTAAATAATATATATATCTTATGTTCTAGGCCCACCAGTGTAATATTGAGCAGAAGTTGTAATAGTGGGTGTGTTCTTGTGCTGTTCCTGATTTTAAAGAGAAACTTAAGTTTCACCATTTAGCATACTGCGTGCTGTAAGGTTTTTGTAGATGTCCTTTCAAGTTAAGGAAATTGACTCTATTCCTTGTTGCTAAGAATTATGCTGCTGTCCCCTCCTCCCCCTCCCCCTCCTCCTCCTCCTCTTCCTCCTCCTTGTTCTTCATGAATGGCAGCTGAATTCTATCAATTGCTTTTTCAGTATTTATTGAGAGGGCCATATGTTTTTCCCTCCTGTATTAATATGCTGGATTACACTGTACTAGTTTCCCGGCAATACCATAACAAAGTACCGTAGACTGGGTGGCTTAAACAGCAGAAATGTATTGTCCCTTGGGGCGCTGGGGTAGCTCAGTTGGTTAAGCATTTGACTCTTGGTTTCAACCCAGGTCATGATCTCATGGTTCATGAATTCAAGCCCTGCATTGGTCTCTGTGCTGACAGTGTGGAGTCTGCTTGGGATTCTCTCTCTTCCTCTCTCTCGCACTCAAAATAAATAAATAAACTTGAATAAATGTATTGTCTCTCAGTTTTGAAGGTGGGAAGTCGGAGATCAGCGTGTCTGCAGGGTTGATTCCTTGGCAGGGCTTTGAGGCCTGTCTCCTAACTTCTGGTAGCTTCTGGCATTCTTTGGCTTAAAGGTAGTATTCTCTCCATTTCTTCACATCATCTTCTCTGTACCTGTCTTTTTATACAAATTTTCTCTTTTTATAAGGGCACTGTCATACTGGATGAGGGTCTACGTTAATGACCCCGTCGTGATCATTGGCAAAAACTCTATTTCCGAATAAGTTCACGTTCCCAGGTCCTGGGATTAGGATTTCACCAACTTGTGGAGCAACACAAGTCAACCCGTAACATATGTGAATAATTTCCCAATGGTGGATCAACCTTGTATTCCTTTAGCATGCTATTTTTTTAATTAAAAAAATTTAAAATATTTATTTCTTTTTGAGAGAGAGAAAGAGAGAGAGAGAGACACAGAAAGAAGGAGACACAGAATCTGAAGCAGGCTCCAGGCTCTGAGCTGTCAGCACAGAACCGGACACGGGGCTCAGAACCATGAACCACCAGATCATGACCTGAGCCAAAGTCGGATGTTTAACCGACTGAGCCCCCCAGGTGCCCCCATGCTATTTTGTTTTATACTTACATTGTTGGGTTTAGTTTATTAATCTTTTATTTGAATTTAACTTTGGACTTCTGCCTATATATTCGTCTATGAAATTGGCCTGTAATTTTCATTATTGAACATTCTCTGGCTTGGATATCCAAATCGTAGGAACCTCAGAAAATTTTTTTAGGAAGTAGTTCCTCTTTTTATCTGTTTTTATAATCTTTTAATGAAACATTTCCAAACACGTAATGGTAGAGAAACTAATATAAAGAGCTTCTATGTGCTCACTACTCAGCTTCAAAAATGAATAATATGCAGTCATTTGTATTCAGCCATTACACACGGTGCCAGTCAGCTTGGGCTGCCGTAACAAATTCCCGTAGACAGGTGACTTCAGCAACAAACGTACATTTCTCACAGTTCTGAAGACAGAGAAGTCCAAGTGTAGGTGCTGGCCAATTTGGTTCCTGACGAGAATTCTTTGGCTTGCAGAAGGCGGCCGCAGTCGAGTGAAAGATCATCTCTCTGTCTCCTTAAATTTTTTAATGTTTTATTTTCTTTTTGAGAGACAGAGAGAGAGACAGAGCATGAGTGGGGGAAGAGCAGAGAGAGAAAGAGAGACGCAAGAGAGAGCACGAGAGCGAATCTGAAGCAGGCTCCGACCTGTTAGCACAGAGCTTGATGTAGGGCTCGAACTCATGAACTGTGAGATCATGACCTGAGCCCAGCATTTAACCAAGCCCCCCAGGCATCCTCTTGTGTCTATTCTTATAAGAGCTCTAATCCCATTCATGAATCCTCTACCCTCTTGACCTCATTGCCCCGAGACCCCACCTCCAGATGGCACCACAGTGGGGATTAGGGTTTCAACATGTAACCCAGGGCGAAGGGGGTGCACAGACACCCAATCCACAGCACACACGCCCGCCCTGGGTTGTTGTAAAGAAAATTCCATACATTATATCATTCCATCTACAAACATATCAGCGTGTATTTCTAAAGGGTAAGGAATCTTTTCAAACACACAGCTGCAATGCCATTTATGATAGGTAAATTCCTTTTTAAAAATATACAAAGCCTGGGGCGTCTGGGTGGCGCAGGAGGTTGAGTGCCTGACTCTATGCCAACGACTCACGGACTGTGAGATCATGACCTGAACTGACATCAAGAGTCAGACGCTTAATCGACTAAACCCCCAGGTTCCCCAAGTTGATCAATTTCTTAAGATTTTTGGCATCTCTGGCTTTCTTCTCTTTTTATTTATCTCATTTGGGGGTATTTATTTGTCGAAGAAACTAGATCATTTACCCTATAAATTTCCCACATTCTGGATATTTTGTTATCCAGACATGGTGTCGGTTAACATTTTTTTCTCTCTCCTTTATTTGCTGTAAACTGGTGCGAGTTAGCCCCAGAGGCCTGATCAGAGTCAGGGTTTTGTCTGCTTGTTTGCCAAGACTCTTCTCAGCACTAATACTGCTGCGCGTTACATCGATTCGGAGGCTTGTCACGTCTGTTTTGTGAAACTATGAACTTTCTCACAGATATTTTCAAGTGGCTAATTTGTGTTTGTCGTCAGCTTGAGGAGTGGCAAAGGATGTAACTTTGGACATATTCTAAATATTGACCTAAAAATTGTCATATTGCTTGTTTAACGTTTCCAATGTGATCTAAACACCAAAGCAGTTTGATTTCCCACACCCACCCCCCAACCTTCCTGCCAAGACCCCCATTGCCTGGCAGAGAACAGACCGGGCTAAATGTGCACACTGAGCATGCCCAAACCCTTGTCCCAAACTCAGCAAGCAGCGAAGATGCTGCATTGGCAGTGGAGAGAAGTTGTTTCCAGACAACCTTCCTTGAGGGGAAAACATGAAATCAAAAGAGGAGAGATTCCTGCCCCCTCCATCCTCATACCTTCATCGTTAGTTGTTCCCAAATGGAACTGCTTTTAGAATCACAGAGGCTTTTGTTAACAACAGAGATGCCAAGAGATTCTTGCTAGGAGATTCATGGAGAGGTTTGGGATCTGTTAGGCAGACATAGCTCATGAGTTCAGTACTGTCAGGGATCTGGAGCGTTCTAGAAAACGAGCAGTTATACAGGTCATAGTTTTGTGCAAAGACAGTAGCTTCAAATATGTACAAATCATTTTCTTTATCATGAACCAGGATAACGATGCTTATCGCCTAGAGGTGTTTGAGGGTTAAATGAAATGGCATGTTCATTCACTTAATAAATATTTATGGAGGATCTGCTCTGTGAACGGCAGCATCCTGGATGCTGGGATGGGCAGGGGGTGAGGAAGAGAAAGTCGCCTCAAAGCTGACAACCCTCTCTGCCTCCTTGCTGCAGGAGAAGACGCACAAGTCTAAAAGGCGAACAACTGTAATGGGCTGAATTGTGACTCCCCAAAATTCACATATAGAAATCATAGCACCCAGTAGCTCAGAATGTGACCTTATTTGGAAACAGAGTCCTTGTAGATGTAATTAGTTAACATAAGATCATACTGGTGTAGGGACGGTCCTAATCCAGTATGAGCAGCATCCTTATAAAAAGGGGAAATTTGGACACAGAGACATGCACACGTGTGTAGAGATCAGGGCGACGCTTCTACAAATCAAGGAATACCAGCGATGGCCAGTGAACCACCAGCGGCCAGGAGAGAGGCATGGAGCACATTCTCCCTCGCAGCCTCAGACGTAGCCATCCCTGCAGACACCTTGATCTTGGACGTCTGGCCTCCAGACTGTGAGACAAGAAACTCCTGTTGTTTAAAGCCCCCTGGCTCCAGGTTCCATTTCCTCTCGCAAACTCCAGTGTTCATTTGGCGAAACGACAAGAAGCCATCTTTCCTGGGGAGCACCTGCATCCGTGCAAGGCATTTTTGTCGACGTGTTACACGCATCTCCTCAATGATGCTTCATGACACGCCAGGAGGTAGGAACTCTGATACTCCAATGATAGTAACCTGTAATCACCAGCCCCATCTTACAGCAGATGAAACAGGCACAGGCACAGGCACAGAGGTTGGGCAGCCTGCCCACCTCACAGGCAGGAAGTAGCCAGAATTCAAACCCAGCATATCTAAAATCTGTCCACTCTAATTTGGAGTCCCCACTTAAACTTGGAGCATCGAATGTTTGTCCAGAGGTACTTGAAACCAATTCACTGGATATTTCTGGAATGCTTCCTGACCATTCTCATGGCCCAATGCCATGTCAGGAGGCCACCAATTTCTCTTGGTGTCCTTTGGTCCAGTCAGTCAAAACAAAGATCCGGGAGTCACTCCAGTTGGGGTCCCCCGAAAAACCTGTGTGTGCCTCCCAAGTCCACAAATCCCCCAACCCTGTTTCTCCACCAGTGCTAAAGGGCGAAGGCAGTTGAGATGCACACATATATTTTATCAGCAGCAGTGGCTTTGGGGATTGCTTCTGCATGCATTAAGAGAATCAACAGGAAGGCATATTGTAGTCATCAGACCTTGAAGGAATTTGGTGCCACTGAGCAGGCTGGGAATCCTAGGACCTCCATTGCCTGATATGACCCAGGACCCAAGAGACCATCCCTGCATCACTGAGCATGGCCCCCGGGGACAGCTTGAGCCTCCTCTCTGGCCTCCCTTCCTCGGGCCTCATTAGGGTATTTTGTCCCGTTGAACGCTTTGGTTTTGGGGCTGTGCAGAGCCCTGCCTGGCCCACCCTGCAGGGTTTTGCAGCTGCCTTAATCTGGGATTTTATTCTGATGCAGCCCTCCTCCAAAGCCAGAAGTGGCGGATGTCTCCAAGCCCTGGGGTGGAGGGACGGGTGGGCAGAAAGGACACATGTTACTAAACAGTATCCTGGCCAGAAGCCCTGGCAGGCAGCTGGCGTTTGGAGCCAAGTCAGCTTGCTGGAAGAGTGGTGATCCGAGGCATATGGGGAAGGCGGTAATGAAAGGTGGGGCCCCACTGGGACCCCTCTGAGACATTCAGAATGCCATATGATGACAAGGTCGGGGGAGTAGAAGGAGACATGCCCGCCTTACCCTATCTGCTCCTGTGCCAACCTCACTTTCCTATCTCCAAATCATATCTCGTGGGTTTTCCAAAGTAATGCATATGAAGCCTCTGGCCCAGGGTCTGGAACATTCTAGAAACCTGATAGATGTACTTCCCCTGCCCCCTTTGCTTCCTGGCATTTCCTCTACAACAGTGATGTTTAAAGTGTGTCCTGGGGTCCTGTGCCATTTCTATCAGATCAGCAATCCTTAAGCGCTTCCATAAGTGAAACACAGATATGACAGTACGGAGTACAGATATGACATTCTGCAGTCCTGGAGGTTCCCATGGGAAACCACAGGGGACTGACCAGTCCAGTGAGCAGGTTTCCACTAGGGTGGCTGACTATTCTAGTTGGTGCAGGACTGGGGTGTTTCAGGGACAAGAATGTCTTGGGCAAACGAGACCAATTGCTGGTTGTGAGAAAGGAGCCCAGTTACCCAATCAAAGGAGGGACGCAGAGCCTCAGAACACAGTGAAGTGAGGCTTTAATCAAAGTTCTTGCAAGAGCGAGTCTGATGGGCAGGCTCGCTTGGGGCAGTTACAGCAGACAATTTATCTCCCAGCATGCAAGTCCCTCCCCTGATTCCTCATTGGCTGAGTACCACAGAAGTAAGTCCCTCCCCTGATTCCTCATTGGCTGAGTACCACAGAAGTAAGTCCCTCCCCTGATTCCTCATTGACTGAGTATCACAGAAGTAAGTCCCTCACCTGATTCCTCATTGGCTGAGTACCACAGGATTATAGCCTTACCTGGAAGTCGCCTATGCCTACATAAGGACAAAAGTAATCTGATGCAACAAATGTATATTCCTTGACGTGATACAGAGACTTCAGTTCTTTGAAACATGCCCATTGCAAAGCCCTTGAAGAATAAGCCCCCAAAACAGAGAGGGAAAGAACCAGGAAGTGAAGTATCTAAAGATTTGGACTCTATTGTTGGATGGGGGAGTGTGTACATAATTCTAATAGGTTATAAACCTATTGTTAACGAGACAGCACAGTTTTTATTTGGTATTTCTGAAAATGAATCACCTCACTTCTCGCACTGGTTGCCTTTATTCCAACACCCTAGCTCCCCAACACTCCACGCGTACATTTTAAGCAACCCACCTGGCTTAGCTAAATTTTGCTTTTATCACATACAGAGTGAATTTTCAAGAAAGATTTTGTCTGACAAAAATTTTTGTTACCTAAAAAAAAAGTCTTTTCTGACACCTGCATGCTCTACCCAGTGGGCTGCTCCTTTTGCCAACCTTTTGCTCATATCATGAGCCAGGTGTAATTCAATGGCTGGACAGAACACGTGTGCAGAACTTCCCTCAGTCCATGAAATGGGGTGATCGGTGCTTGCTTGGAATTCCCACGGAACAGCTTACGATCTAGACTTGAAAATTACCCCCATGAAGACAGCTCCAACCTGACCCACGGGTCATCAGACAAGAAGTCCCCTCGACTTACCTATGTGCTTGGACAATTCTTTATTCCCTATTACTGAAGCCAACCTCATTCTTGAGAATACAGAAGCTACAGTCTACCTTGGAGACCCCGAGTGCCTGACTGTGTTCAGGCATCTTGTTCTGCAAGGGTATAACTGAGCATATCTCTTCTAGTGGGGATTCAGGCCTATGATTCTCAAGAAAGTGTGTTCTAATTCCTCCCAAGACACCGATGTCCCTTTCAGCAAAGACAGAGGCCCTGGGATTCAGAGCATTTTTACCTTCCTGGTGACAGTCTTACCAAGAAAATAGAACCTGTGCGTGGTGTGCACCTCCAGCTCCTGGGACTTCTTTCCCGCAGAAGTCAGGACAGCTTTGCACTAACCCCTGAATCTTTCTCCCGGGTTCTTTCCTGCCCCCTCTAGATGCTCAGGCCTCTTTACAGCTGGTGAGTCTTCCTTGACACTGGCATCACTCAGACATACTGAGCTCCCTTTAGGGAAGAATTCAGCCAGGAAGATAATAGATGCTAATGTCAGAAGGGGAGCCCTTGGGGGTAAGAATCGGGAGAGAATCACCTTGCAAGAAGTGAAGTGCTGTTTCTGTACTTTCTCCCTGGAATTTCGATCTGCCCTTGCTAGAGAATGAGGTCAGACAAATGAGTTTATTTATTCTCTAGGGTGACTAACGGAACGGAAGGGTCACACAGCACAGGAGAATTTCGGGAGCAAACTACGATTAACAATATTACCCGGAACCTGGCACTTTTAAGATTTTTAAAAATTGTTTTATTTCATGGCTTTTTGGTTTTTTTGCTGGTTTATTTTTGGTTTTTTGTTTTGTTTTGTTTTTACTTTCACAAAATATTAATTGGGCTGCAGTTTTTCAGACAAAACAATTCCCCGAAATCTGAGTCTTCCCTTCTGGGTCTACATCCTCTATCGAGGCATTTTGTCAAGTCCCTGGATTTTAAATTATTTTTTGAGGCCGAACTCACGCTTGTCACAGAAGAAACGTGCTCTTCATTCTAAGAGGAAAATAAAACATTTTCTAGGGTTATTCTTAAGGAGGTTGTTGACCGTGGAGGCAGCTGATTTCAAGAGGAAATAACACCACCCAGTTAGAAAATGGGCAAAGGATCTGAAGAGACCTTTCTCTAAAGAAAGTATACAAAGGGTCAATAAACATATGACAAGATGCTTAACATCATCAGCCATCAGGGAAATGCAAAACCACGATGAGATGGCTTCACATCTACTAGGGCGGCTATAATCAAGTGATATTATAATAAGAATCAGTGGAGGACATGGAGAGACTGGAACACTCACACGTTGCTGGTGGGAATGAAGGCTGGGGCAGCCGCTTGGAAAAACAATCTGGCAGTTCCTCAGCAGGTTGAACAGCGTTACCATGTGGCCCGGAAATTGCACTCCTAGGTGTTTATCCGAAAGAATAGAGGGGCGCCTGGGTGGCTCAGCTGGTTAAGTGTCCAACTTCGGCTCAGGTCATGATCTCGTGGTTCGTGGGTTCGAGCCCCGCGTCGGGCTCTGTGCTGACAGCTCAGAGCTTGGAGCCTGCTTCAGATTCTGTGTCTCCCTCTCTCTCTGACCCTCCCCTGCTCGCGCTGTCTCTCCCTGTCTCTCAAAAATAAAAAATAAAAGTAAAAAAAACGCGAAAGAATAGGAAAGCTGTGTCCACACGTGTGTTTGCGTGTAAATGTTCGCAGCAGCGTTACTCATAAGAGCAAACGCAGATAGACCCAATGTCCATCAGCTGATGAATAGATAACAAAGATATAATGTACCCATAGAGTGCAATATTATTTGGCAATACAAAGGAATGAGTACTGATACAAGTGACAGCATGGGCAGGGGCGCCTGGGGGGGCTCAGTCGGCTGAGTGCCTGACTCTTGGTTTTGGGTCAGGTCATGATCTCACGCTTCGTGAGTTCAAACCCCACGTCCAGCTCTGCACTGACGGAACCTGCTTAGGATTCTGTCTCCTTCTCTCTCTGCCCCTCCCCCATATGTTCTCTTTTCTCTTTCAAAATAAATAAATAAACTTAAAAACGTTAAAACAAAACAAGTGCAGCGTGGACAAGACGTGAAAGCAAGATGCTCAGTGAGAGAAATTGGTCATGAAAGACCACATATTGTATGATTCCATTTATGTGAAATGTCTAGAAGAGGCAAATCCATAGAGACAGAAAGCAGATGAGTGTTTGCCTGGGGTGAAAGGAAAGAGGAGGAAGGGGGGAAATGAGTGACTTTTAAGGGGTTAGGGATTTCTTTTGGAGTGATAAGATGTTCTAAAATTACCAATTGTGGTGATGGGTGCACAATTTGTGAATGTACCAAAAACCACTGAATTGTACACTTTGAGTAGGTGAATTATCTGGCATTTGAATTATATCTCTATAAAGTTGCTGAGGACCAAGTGATGGTCACTCAGGTGAAAGAAGAAGGGCAGAGCCTCCCAGCATCAAGAACAGCCTGTGCAAAGGCCCTGTGGCAGGAGAGAGCCTGCCTTGATATCTTCAAGGTTCTGAAACCCCCACTGGTGATGGAGATCAGGGAGGGGGAGATGGATGGACAGCAGGGAGCAGCAAAATCCTAGAAGACTTTGCAGGCCAGGGGAAGGGGGTTCTGCTTTTATCCTCAGAGCATGGAAAGCTGTGACAGGAAGTGACTATCAAATTTACTCTATGAAAAGCTGGACAGAGCTGCAGCGTGGAGAGTGGATTGGAGAGAAGGTAGAGAGGAAAGCAAAGGACCTGTGGCCATTCCTGGAACAGTGTAGGCAACAATGATGAACAGCATCCAGAAGTTTCTAGTCATCACTGGTACCTTGAGAAGTAAATTCATCAGCAGTCATCATGTCTGTTCCACACGTTGAAAAGTTAAGATGTTCAGTTTTTGCGTGTGAGGTCATTCCGCAGATCACAACAGAGATGACTTCTCCATCGTGCCCTTGATGGAAATAGAGAGCTGTGCTCCTCCACCCCACCCCCCACCCCCCACCCCCCAGAGCAGAGCTCCTCTCTCGGCTCTCGTCCAGGGCCAAGCTGACATTGGCTTGGCTTCCTCTTCCTCAAAGCACGCCGATTTACTTTTCTCCTCCTGGCTTTGCTGAAAGGAAATAAAACAACATCAAGCCTGCACCTGGAGACCTAAGACCCCCCGGAGATCCCATACCATCTTCTGATTAGGACGTTCGGCTTAACCTCTCTGTGTGTCAGGTTCCTGTTCAGTAAGATGTGTAGTTCAGGGAACTGTTGAGAGAATTAGGTAAAACATCCCCGTAAGGGCTTACAACAGAGCCGGCTATATGTCAAGTGCCCAATAAAAGTTGGCCCTTATTATCATTTTCCTAATTGTTATGGCTTCGGACGAAAAGCAAATGTAGAACAGCAGACATGCCCTGTGTGTCCCAGCATTGGGCAGCTTCAGCACCTCAGCAGCATCTCCCTAAAGTAAAACTCTCTTCTTCCACCCTTTGTGCTGCAAACCAGCCCTCCAGCCTCTGGTCCTGACAGCTGACCGAGACAGAAGCCAAGCGGCTGGTGCTGTGGTGGAGAGGTGCCACGTGAATCCAAAGTTCCTGTGTCCGTTGCATTGTTTGTCCCTGTTGCATTCATGTGGAAGTGGAAGCTCTCTCTCAAAGTGCCCACTGACCACTTCTGTCAAGCCCATGCATGAGACTGGGGCCAGCTTCCTGGGTATGAGACCTGTGTAGTTGCCCAGGGTGCTGTGCTGAGAAGGGCCCCTGCGTTGGTTCAATGCTGTGCTCTTGCTGTCTTGACATTCTTACCAATTTTTGAACAAAGGCCCTCTCTGACTTTTCCTTTTGCACTGGGCCGCACAAATTATACCATGAGTCTCACCATGTGGCCCCTCCAGCTACTAGTAGGCACAAAGAGTGGGGGTGTATGGGAAGCCAGCTGTTAGCTGAGTTGGAATCAGTCAGGAGAACCTGGCTGACCAAGGCCATGAGCAAGTGCTTGGCTTGCAAGCAAGAATAGGAAGTGGAGGTTGAGATTAAAGAAGCCATATCAAAAGCTAAAGGGGCTCAGGGACCATACCCCTTTCTTTGTCTCTCTGTCTGTCTCTCTCTCTCTCTCACACACACACACACACACACACACTCATCCTGGAGATCCCTGACTGATACAGAAGAGGACCCCGTTCAGCCTAGCACAGTGTCCTGTGGCACAGTGGCTGCTTGGAAGGGCAGTGTGTGGGCACCCCCCCCCACCCCGGCACCTTGAGAAGGTGAACGCCATGTCTACATGTGTGTGTGCTGACACAAATATTCACCAAAGGCTTTGCTTTTTGCCTTTGGAGCCGCTCTCACAAGCCCAATTAAATCCAGCACCTGCTCTACTCACCGGCCACCAGGCCTACGTTTCACCCAGCAGAGCTCCGCATGAGTGGAGACGCACTAGAAACGCAGACACAAGGAAGGTTCTGTGGGCCTAGTTCTGACCTTGCACATCAGTAACATGGAGAGCCTGTCTGGGTCTGCTGCAGAGATCAAACTAGATGACCTTGTGAAGCACTTAGCACAGCAGCACATAATAAACAATTCATTATTAATTACTACGTGTAGCTCTCACATACTACTGGGAGACCTAGTTATTCAGTCTTGAAATTTTGGGTAAATAATCCCTCAAAAGCAAGGCAGCTTCTGGGGACGAGTCTTGAGCCTACTTTGTGGATCCACCAGAGCCCCTAGATTAATATTCCTGGACAGCTCAGATCTTTAGTTTAGCACAGAATTTACCAGATTCTCTTGACAAGGAGCTTGGACTATGGCACTCATCACTTGAATTTTCTTTATATTAATCCTGATGTTTAGTCTTCAAGTTTGTGGACCTGTGGCTATTTCCACCGTGTTGGCTGTTCACATTTCTGTGAATGGTGCAAATGGATCTGTACTGTTTTGGGTATGTTGGGGGAGAGGAAATTGTTCCTTCTAAGGAACCATTTATGAGTTGAGGGCAAATTTAATCCGACAAGGGGGAGAGTAATTGGAATACAATTGAGCTTTATATATGGTAATATTTTTATTAGTGTTTGCAAATCGAGTTAATGAGTTAGGCAAAGGAGAGTTTCATGCTCTCCAGGTAAGCCTCTGACAACAGGAGCTGCGGGGAAAGGGGCATCCACTGACTCCTGGAATGTTCCATTGCCTTGACAGGGGCTTCCCTGGGGTTTGTGACAGACATTTTAGGCACCTACGCTCCACATCCGTTGCCATTTCTGACTCCTTGGCACCCGACTTTTTTCAAGCTCTTTCCCCCAATCTCCATTGCAGCTGGAGGAAGTCACGTGGCATCACTCTGCCCAATGAGACCCAAGAGTGGCCTTGTGGGGTGCCGGCTCCAGATCATGTTTTTGTTTCTGAATGAAAAGCACAATGGGATGCTGGTACTCGCAGCTCCTCACTCTGCCCTCACCTGTCATCCTCAAACACAGACACTGTGTCTGGGGCTGCAGCAGCCGTCTTGGGGCCATAAGGCCACAGGCTCAAGTGTGGGAAGACAGTAGACCAACTCTGAACTCCGTGTAGCCTGAGAAACACACACCCTGACCCACATCAGCTGCCGCCGGGAGGCGTTCTGATGTTTGCAGTCACGTAGCTTCCCAGGGGACATCAGTGGACATTCTCAATGCCTTAAGGAGTGCTTTAGGGGGATGTTTTTAAAAAATAGAATCTATGGGGCACCTGGGTGGCTCAGTTGGTTAAGCGTCCAACTTTGGCTCAAATCATAATCTCATGGTTGTTGACTTCAAGCCCTGCACTGGCCTGTGTGGGGACAGCTCAGACCCTGGAACCTGCTTTGGAGTCCATGTCTCCCTCTCTCCCTGTCCCCACCCCCCCACACACTCTGTTTCTCTCTCTCTCGAAAATAAACATTAAAAAATTTTTAATATAATCAGAGAGACCCCCCACCCCAAACTAGAGTTTGCATGAGCTCTAGCAGAAGAGCATGGTCAGGTAACCAAATGGGCGCAGCCCAAACAGAAGCGGACCCCAGGGAGAGGACAACAAGGAAAAGCTAGGGCTAGGGATGGAGGTGAGGGTGGATCGGGAAGTGCAAAACCGACTGCAAAAGTAGCACCCCTTTCCTACAGGAGATAGAGCCGCGCTGGAGCGCAGAGCGGGCGCATCATTTCTTCCTGGTGTGTTTCCGTCTGCTGGTGTTCCTCCCTGCTGTCATGTTGCAGGAGCAATAAAAATAAGCAATGTGTGCCTGTCCCTCTGGGGTTTGCACAGCGTTTTAGCGCTTCTTTTGTCTTCGGATCAGTCCAGCTGCTTCGAATTCTGGCAGCGTTAGGGCCAGAGGATACAGGGAGGAGATGGATGGGCTGGGGTGCCGGGTAACACCCGAAAGAGGGGCGTCTGGAAAAGCTGCCCAAATGGCTGAGGACCTCTCTCTCTGCCCAGGGGCCCTTCTGGGGCCTCAGTTTGGTAATCACGCAGGCTGGGAGGAGGAGGCGCTGTGAGGCGAGGGGGTAGGCAGACTCCTCCAAGCACCTGTCTTGGCAAGGATGATCAATGCACAGTGAGTAAAGGCAGGGGCAGAGCTGAGGTGTGGGCTCCCTGTGGGCACCCCCACTTCCCAGAAGCCACCTGCCAGGCTGGCGTGGCCTCGCCTACCTGCCGAGTTCCAGTGGTGAGGCTGGCAGGCTCTGGGTAATGAATGGGCTCCTGCTTCCCCAACTTTCCCTTCTTTCTTTGTGTGTCTGTGCATGGGGGGGGGCGGGGATCATTCCTCATGTCAGCCACGGGCGTACCTTGATGAATGAGCCAGAACGCTGCCTCCTCTGCGCACCTGTTTTCTCCAGCCACCTCCCTCCCCCTTGCCGTGGGGGATGCAGGCCCAGCATTCACGGCGGTAAATGTGAAGATTCTGAGTGGGACTGAGGCAGCTTAGCCAGGTAGGAAGAACTCCACGGGGGTGTGCAGTTAAATACCGTTAGGCAGACTCAACGGGTCCTGGCGGCCACTTGGCAAAGCTGGGGGGGGGGGGGACAGCGGGGGAGGGGATGGCTGGGCCGATACCATGAGACCAGCTGATCTAATGGCGCTCTGTACCCTGGTTGTCTGTAAGTCCCCCCCACCTCTTCCTTAGCATCATCTCCTTCTTCCATTAAAAAAATTCAGTGTTTCAGTCAAGTTGGAATCCCTTCCTCGCAGCGTTGACTGGGGTCTCACCACCCGTTCCAGGCTCACGAAACCATTTGGAAGATGTCGACATTGTCCCTTTCCCTTGTCTTTGTCCAGCTCACCCTTGGTCTTGCTCCGCTGTTCTCACACCAGGCTCTCCTGCCCCCCCATTTGACTTTCATGGGCACCTTGAATGTATCCAGGAAGCACGACAGGTGCACAGAACAGAAAGGTCCC
>PJEM01007363.1:39902-96904 GCA_004023845.1 Helogale parvula
CTCACAAGAAGTCAGAAGGTGGGCAGCTTTCAGCAGGGTTCTGTGTCTCCTCCACCCCAGGACCGCCACACTCTATCTTCTACGTCGCCCCCAGGATTCCTTCTGTGAAAGGCCAAGTGCCTGCTATGGTGGCAGACATCACATTGACATCAAGCTAGGAAAATGGGGAGAGGGGTCTGCCGTCTCTTGTCAGCAAAAGCAGTTAGATTTCCACTGGTGTCTCTCACTCAGGAGAACAGTTTGGGAGTGCTGCCTGCAGTGTGTGGGCTCAGGTGGCGCCCACCCCACAGTGGTCCCTGTGCCCCTGCCCCGGCAGTGACCCTGGTGACAGAGGCCCCTCTCTCACATCACCACCCTGATGAGGATCGCTGTCCTGCACCATGCACCTGTTCCCCGTCATTCCTATAACTCCATCTCCCTTCTTCCGCTCATACTCATCACAAAATAAAGAACAAGAGGAATGGCCTTGAACTGGCTTAAATTTGCATTAAAACCTTAAGTCTTCTACAAACTGAAGACCTCACTGTCAGTAAGGAATTATCAGAAACATCTCGGTGCGTGGTGACATCGAGGTTGGAAATTCCTGCTCTGGACGGCAGGTCGAAATGGGCCATCCCACATGAGAAACCAGTTTAGAATAGATTAAATTGGTTCTGTCTGAAAGACGGTCATTTTAAATGGACTTCTTTGTAAATTGTCCAAAGACGAGCCCCAAATCTGCCCACGCCATAGTGCCTGGTCATTCCTCCCTGTCGTCTCCCCGATGAAACGCGGGATGTCTGTTATAAAAACTCATTAGATCGTGTTGAAGACTGAAGCTATTCCTTTGATTTATGTCCAGGGAAATGCCGTTCTTTTTCTTTATGAGTTTAGATTTATGAACTATCTCTCCACCCTCCCCCAACACACGTGCATTATTTTAATGTTCTTTTGATATATATCTCTGTATATTTATTCATTTTTCTTATCTTCATTTAATTACTCCCTGGATTAATTTTAGTGTGCAGACTGAACTTTTGGAAAGGAATGAAAGGGTCCCTGGAACAGAATCCATGGTCTCCTCTTGCTGCGGTTTCTCTGTAGGTGTCTCCAAATCTTTGGAAATGGGTCCGGGGGGGTTCGGACTCACCCCTGCTTTGTTAACCTTGAATGGTGGTTCTCAACCATGACAGGCAGTGTAGTGCATGTAACTGGTTACTAATAACAGACTTTACAAACAATTGGCTCTTTTCCTGTTTAATAAGCGACAGCAGAGTCAAGATTTTCCCTGCCGTTCTCTCTTCCTGGTCACTGGCACTCTAGCCTGCTTTCCGCAGAAAAGGGGTGGCTGTGGGCAGGAAGATATGGATCCCAACCAAAAACAGGCTTTACCTGGGCCAAAAGGAGAGTGGGAGCTATTTATTGTTGATGCAACCAAAGTAGTTGGGGTGGTTACAAAGTATCCATCCATTCAACAACTATTCATGGAGCTGTTTGTTGGGGAATGCAAGCAGGGAAAAGGCAAATGTGATGCCTGCCTATGGATCTTACAACCTCGTGGGGGAAAAAGAATGAACGGAGACAAATCGAGAAAATTATTAGCCTGTGATAACAACCCTGCAAACAAACCATTCCAGAAGCCCAGGGGCTTACAGCAACAGGTGTCTGTCTCTCAGTTACACTTTGCTTGGCTCAGCCGGGGTTGGCCTCAGGCTGCAGATCAAGTTCAGGTCTGCACCATGAGCCTCTTCTCCTTGGCCCGGGGGGCTCCTTGGATAAGTTTTCCTCATGGGGAATGGCAGGAGCTCAAGAGGGCAGACCTGGCCATCCGAACACATTTAAAGCTTCTTCTCAGATCACATTTGCTAAAGCCCACCTGCCAGCACAAGTCACATGGACAAGCCCAGTGTCAGCAGGGTAGGAAATGTGTCTAGAGGTACAGATCTTCCTAGAGGAGAGAAGATGCCTACCAAACAATAATCAGGTCTATCACAAGCATTAATTAAGAAGGAAGCAACAGTGCTGAGGATGGGAAGGCTGTTTTATGTGCCATGGTGTCTTTCTTTTCCTTTTTTAAAAAATATGGACATAATCCTTTTTATTTTATTTTTTATTTATATTTTATTGTCAAGTTGGTTTCCATATAACACCCAGTGCTCTTCCCCACAAGTGCCTCCTCCATGTCCATCACCATCCTCCCCCTTTAGCCCTTAGTTTGTTTTCAGTATTCAAAAGTCTCTCATGATTTGCCTCCCTCTCCCTAACTCTTTTTCCCCCTTCCCCTCCCCATGGTCCTCTGTTAAGTTTCTCCTGTTAGACCTATGAGTGCAGACATATGGTATCTGTCCTTCTCCACCTGACTTATCTCACTTAGTATGACACACTGGAAGTCCATCCACTTTGCTACAAACGGCCAGATTTCATTCTTTCTCACTGCCATATAGTACTCCATTGTATAGATAAACCACATCTTCTTGATCCATTCATTAGTTGATGGACATTTAGGCTCTTCCCATGATTTGGCTATTGTTGAAAGTGCCGCTTTGAACATTGGGGTACATGGGCCCATATGCATCAGCACTTCTGTATCCCTTGGGTAAATCCCTAGCAATACTATTGCGGGGTCATAGGGGAGTTCTACTGATAGTTTTTTGAGGAACCTCCACACTGTTTTCCAGAGAGGCTGCACCAGTTTACATTCCCACCAACAGTGTAGGAGGGTGCCCGTCTCTCCACATCCTCACCAGCATCTATAGTCTCTTGATTTGTTCATTTTAGCCACTCTGACTGGCATGAGGTTGTATCTCAGTGTAGTTTTGATTTGCGTAACATGGTTTCAAAAGGCCTCTTTGGAGGGAACTGAGAGACATTGGAACTTAAAAGAAATTCGCCCTGAGAAGAGGGGAGAAAGGTGTGCTTGGCGGAGAAACCAAGAAACGCCAAGTTCCTGAGGCAGGAGAGTGCTTGGTGTCCCAGTGTAGCAACAGAACCAGTGCTCTTGGAGTATGGTGGGCAAGGAGGACAGTAGGGTGTTGGAAAGGCAGAGAAGTGCTGTGGGACAGGATCCTACAGGTAGTAAGGGTTTGGGTTTTATTTCAAGTTCAAAGGGCAGCCACTGAAGGATTTTCAGCAGTGGAGTAATGTAATCTGATTTATATTTTCAAAAGATCCCTATAGTGACACTGAGGAAGGTAGAGATCATGGCTTTGAGCAAGATGGCGGCCCCATCAGTGGAAAAGAGCAGATAGGTTGACCGTGTACGTAAGAGGTTCAGTTGCCAGATACTGCAGATACTTGGTTTCCCAAGAAGGATTTCTCTTCCACAGATGTGTTTAGCATTTCATAAAATCTGAGAGGATCTCTGGGGCGTGTCCCACCTGCGAACACCATCTGTCACAAGGATCGGGGGTAGAGAAAGGTGGAGAGTCCTTGTATATCCTGGATGCGAAGGTATATACTCCACTGGAGACCTCCCCTACATTCTGCAAGCTTGTGGCTTTCAGAATCTTGGGGAAGAAATCACACTTACACCAATGTCGGCTCAGCCTTGGGGAGGGTTGATGAAATCCACGTGTTAGGACAACAAAGCCTTTATTAAAAGGATCTATGGAAACATCCCAAACAGAGAGCTGAGCTCCACAGCTCAGTGAGCCCAGGGTCTTATATTCCCAGACCATAGATCATTCCCACAGTTGGACTTAGCGCTCCATCCAGGAGGCTGACAATGGCCAAGTGCACCCTCCTCCTTATTCACATGTCCCTGTTGCATTCGCTGCACCTGCTGAACGAGGAGTGATAAGAGCTCAAGCCTCCAGGCCAGAGTTGGTGGAGGGGGATTTGATCCTGAGTGTCCCCTGGGCCACTGGTTCTGTAGACTTGTGGCTCTCTTTCCTCCAGACCAACTGACTTCTTGCTCTTCATTCTAGACCAGTCACTGGAAAGCACATCTATAGGTGTTCACCGTGGGATTGATTTCAGCCACTTGCCACGTCAGGCCACTGGGATTGTATAGACACACCTCTTCAGAGTGAGCCTGAGCCCGACCCTGCAGGGATCTGACTGTTCCTCTGATTCGTATCAGGCTGTGAGCACAAGCTTCACTCTTTGACGAGGTGCTCTTCCTGTCGGGAAACAGAGCCTGATGTTCCACAGGCCTGTCAGCAGATAAAGCAAGACATATGCCAGCAGCCTGCATTAGACACAGAAACCTCTCCAGATCATGATTGCGTGGGGCTTTCCTAGATAGAAGACACTTGGCAGGCATTCCCAGGAACCAGGTCCCAGACGCGGAGAATTTTCCAGACTGGCGCCTCAACTGCTGGGTGTCAGCCCAGCAGTCACCTCTGCCAGGAGGCCTTCCTTGGTCACTCTACGAAAGCCAGGACGGCATGTCACATTTTCCCTATTTTACCATCTCATTTTCCCCTTTGTGGCCCTTACAATAATCTTCCTTATTTGTCTACTCTTTTATGATCTGTCTCTCCCAGGTAGACGTCCTCTACCTTCACTGTGCTAGGGCATAGGATCAGGTGCTTGGACATTTGATGGATAAATGAATGGGAAAAAGAATGGCACATGCGCAGGAGAAAACAGGGACCATTTGGGGGGGGGATCATATCTCTGTCTGTTTCAGAACTGACAGGTTTCCCTGGACTGTTCCAACTCAGTGCTCTTCCAACTCAATGCTGTGGTTATAATGAATGAAAAATGAAGTCCCTTGAGGCACAGCACAGAGTGGGGACCATGCAGACAGGTCTATGATGAAGTTGTCTCTTACTCTCAAATCAGTGCAGGCCATCGTGTGGGAGCAGGAATGGCATCACCCATCTTGTTCCAGGCAGGACTTGAGAAAGTGAGCTAAGGTCAACAGCAAGTAGAAACCTCAACTGGAGGTTCTAAGCATTTCCTTAGAATCCCAGAGAAGAGTCAAGAGGTGTAGTAATGACATTGAAACAGGCATTGAGAGGACAAAACTGTTAACACTGAGGGAACTGTATGCATAGAGGTCAAGCTCCTGGGTCTAATAAGAATGTTTTAGTTGATTATTCCTGTCGGACTCTATGAAATTATGTGCCAAATGGTATGTACTAATGTCCATATACCTGAGGAGAGGAATCATTGTTTTTACAAGAGTCTGCGATTTCCAAAAAGGATTAGAGATTGCTACTCATATTTCCCTCGCAGGGAAGGTCATATAGTTCGTAAATCTATAGACACTAAAAGTAAGAATGTATCTTACTTCTTGCCCCCCCCCCCAAGAATCACCCCATCCTGGTCTTGCCAATTATGACAAGCAGCGTGGAAGGAGGGTAGTTTCATGGGGTTTGGTATCAGCCATGAACTGATTGGGGTTATGTGAGAGGTGACTGTGGTGTGGTAGGGGACAGGAAGATCATGACACTAGCTCATGGCACATTTGTGTATGTCTTTACCTGGGTACCTTGGCCCTCCATCTTGGTTTAGCTCTTGGAGGTACATTTCATTCCAAGTTATAGATGCAGGATTCTTAGGACCATATCGCTGCTTGGTGTTTTTTGTTTGTTTGTTTGTTTTGTTTGTGGGGGGAGAGAGGGAGAGCATGAGTGGGGGAGAGGTGGAGGGAGACAGAATCTTAAGCAGGCTCCTCGTCCAGCATGATTAAACAAAGAAGCCAAAGGAAGTAGGTGTCATTGTTTTGTAAAATGTGGCCCAGCATCACCTACATCAGAATCCTCTGGGTAACTTGCTAGAAATGAAGATCTCCAGGCTCAAGCCCTGACAGATGAAATCAGTCTACAACAGTGGGGTGCAGGAATCGACATTTTTAAAAAGGATTCCCATGCCATTCTGATGCATAATAAAATGTCAACCTTGACCCTAGTAGAAACTCTCAAATGTTCTCCAAGTTGACCCTGGC
The DNA here is from genome assembly GCA_004023845.1 of Helogale parvula. Classification (NCBI taxonomy): domain Eukaryota; kingdom Metazoa; phylum Chordata; class Mammalia; order Carnivora; family Herpestidae; genus Helogale; species Helogale parvula. The sequence continues at coordinate 45,778 of PJEM01007363.1, forward strand.
ATGAACAAAGACTGCCTTTGTGTTCTTCTCCTTTCCTATTTATGCCCTCCAAATTCCATCTATCCTTTAAGCTTACCTCATCTTCCATTGCATCCAAGAAGCCTTTTTCAGACTTCTCTAGCTTTCATTGATTTTTCTTTTCATGAATCTGGTACCCAGAAGTCTTGCCTAATTCTCTCTTCCATTTATGTCACTCTAGTCTCCTTAATTCAGTTAGAAGCAGTGAACTCCTCAAAGGCTGCTTTGCACTCTCTCCAGTGCCTCATTTATCTCTAGGGGAAAGGAGAATATTCAGTGAACAGGCTTTCCTCCAGAGTATACCTGCTTCTGAAAGTTTTAGCAAGCCTGTTGTGAATATTACTAAGTGGAGGGGCACCTGGATGGCTCAGTTGGTTAAGGGTCTGACTTCGGCTCAGGTCATGTTCTCACTGTCTGTGAGTTCAAGCCCTGCATTGGTGTCTGTGTTGACAGCTCAGAACCTGGAGCCCACTTTAGGTTCTCTGTCTCCCCCCTCCTGCATCTCACTCCCACACTCTGTGTCTGAAAAATGAATAAACCTTAAAAAAATTTTTTTTTTAACTTTACTAAGTACAAACCAAACCTCAAGTGTTGATGGTGGATGTGTCTTGTCACTTGGAAATCACAGTCTCTTCCTGCTATTTCTTTTGGTTTTCCAAGGCTGCCTTCCTGTTGGTATTTCTTTTGGAAGATGTAGGAAATGGGGCCTGAAGGATTTGAATCACATTCTTCGGTACAAAGAACTGGTGCAGAAGACTTGCTGGCCACAGTAGTTTGCAAAATGCTCAAAGAGTTTCATTCTGCCAGGGTTTGACTCCCATCCAACAGCTCAACAGGACACTTTCTTTGAGGTTCAAGACTTCAAGGAAAGGGTGTAAATCTTCATGTTTCTCTGAGGACATGGTCAGGACCTTGAGAAAAGGATTGCCTGGAACTCTGGCCAAAATGTGCATGAGCTGCCTGCACATCTGTGTACGTTTCGCCCCTGATTTCCATCTCATGAGGCCTGGATATCTTTGATAAGCTTCAGTGAATATCTGGAATTTTGGAAGTTTGCTAGAATCACATTCCACTCTGAGAAAGTTTAGTTCATTTCCCAGCCTAACGTCAAACATTGCTACATTTCTTTCAGAAATCATCCGTAAGAAACTGGACAATGAACTCACTTCAGTGCATTTCCAATGATCCAGTAAGCTTCTGAAAGCAGTGGACTTTAAATATATTCCCAAGGGTATATCTGAGTCTTATAAAGCCATTCAAAACCTCTTTCAACTGCATGTGGCATTACCACACCACAGTCTTAATGAATGATGTAATTTACTTTTGTATTTTCCCTTCATTCGTGAATAGTTGGCCTCGAAGTGCTCCTGGAACTCATAACAGAGATGTCAACTGTGGAAGTTGATGAAGGCCGAGGACTACATTGTCTTTCATCAGAGCATACTTTCTGGAAGTCTTAAGAAGCACACTTGCTCCACAGCCAAAGCTCATTCTTTTTAAACAAGAAGATAAATCTATAAGCCTTTGAATAAAAGGATTAGCATTTTAAAAAATTAATAATACACCCAACATGGCTCTTCTTTTTTCTACATTTTCACACACTCCTACATTTTAGAAAGGATAGAAGTCCACTGCATTTTCATGGGATTGTGTCAGTTAAGATTTTAAAACTTGGAGTGCATTGAGCACTCCCTAGCTAGAAGGCAGCCAGCTAAGGAAAAGACCACAGTATTCTCTTCCATAATGTACAAGCCAGTAAAATCAATGTCGGGAGCAGAATCTGCTTCCACAGTTTGGGAAACTCAAGATAAGCCATGATAGCAACATTATAGAAGCAATTTATTTCTTGGCATTTAGGGTCTGACAGCTTCCTGAAATGGAATGCAATACTGTGAATGTCTTTACAAACTTGAGTTTTAATGGGGACAGAGTCTATAACTCTCATCAGATTTTCAAAGGGGTCTATGACCCCAGAAAAGGTTGGAAAACAAGCATCACGCAGCATTCAAGATCAAACGTGCCTGCTTGCTGAACCTAAAAGCAGGCTGCATTGCATGTCAAAATAATATTAATTCTGAAGACAGTGGAGGAAAATATCTGAAATCAAGATCATTCCAGATCATGTGGGGCATATGGCTGTCTGACTGGAGAATGATCTAAGGGACAGAAGTCGACTCTTCTGGGTTTTTTTTTTTTTTTTTTAATTCATGAATCTTTCACTGAACATTTAGGTGGCAGGATCTCTGCAAGGAGTAAGAATTCCAAAGATGAATTGCCCTCAGCTCTGTCTTTAGAGGGCTCACAATCCACAGTGAGAGGCAAGGCATTCCCCTTTGCTTCTAAAATTGTGGCCCACCTATCTTTGCTCTGCTCTGAGACACATCCGGCAGAAGTACCATGACCTCAGCAGTCCCAGTGCCAATGGGATGGAGTAGAGAAGCTCTTGCTGCTTTGGGAAACCCCATGGGAGTTCAGAAAATATGAGCCGTCTCCCTCCTTGTGGAAAGCACACTCATCTTGCCTGTCTGTTCACTGCACCTTCTCCCCATCAGGGGAGGAAACACAACAGTTTCTGTTTCCAGAGATTAAATTGCTTGACTGACTGTAGCAGCCCTGGGTGGGACAAAACTAGACATCGTTAATGGAATGTGTAGCTGCATTTTTTTTTTTGGTAGATCGTTTTGAAAAGTATTTAACTGGAGAACATTAGCACAGCTTGGGCAAAAGTGCTTTGTGGGAAAATTAAATACCCATATTTCTCCATCTCTGCAATGGTTCCCTGAGTGCAGCCTTCTAAAGGGGGCATTATGAAGACCAGTGTGTTGGGGTTGGCTCTGAAACGCTGTGGACCACACCCAAGTTCAAACTCAACTGGTTCTTGCACTGTGGCTCTCATGGCTCACAGCCAATTTGTCAGAGGCTCACAGCCTCTCCGACAGGCCACCTAGAAAGAATTGAGAGGGATGAGTCAACAGGAAGGAATTGAGCTTGTGGGGGAATGGGCTTTGGTCTCCCCTTCAGACTTTCCTGATTCTCGCTATTTGGATCAGAAACTCTGCTATTGACAAGTGCCGGGCCCACCCTTGCTGTGAGAGTCAGCTACCCCCGGCAACTGTGGAAGAAGAACCTTTGTTCTGTGCCACATGTGGACCAGGTGGGCCGCTGGGGTTCGCTCTCCCAGACACGGCCTGGATGTTGCCAGATTTACCTTCAAACCAGCAGAACCTAAAAGTCGCGGGCTCTGCCTATAAAGACAGTTTCACAATCAAAGTTTATTCTCTGAAGGGCAGACAAAGATTTGCTTTTTTGGCCATTTGGTCCCATTGGAGGCTTTGAGGTAAAGTTAGCAAACTTTGACCCTGCGTGTCCCCAGTTCTTTCTATTTCACTCAATTTTGTGAATAAGGGGTCCACTTCTGCCACTCGTTCCAATTATTTTGTTCTCCAGGATCTGCTCATCTCATTTACGTGGAGCTGAACATTAAAGCACTGAGAAGAAAGAAGAGTCCACAGGGGGATTTAATAAAGAGATGTTGACCCCGAGTGGTCCCAAGTTCATATGTTACTGCCTTCTCTGTGAAGTCCTCTCTGATCCTTGCAATGAAATAGATCGCTTCTCTCCCACACCTGCCACTCTCTGTACCTAACAAAACACTCCAGACTGCCTTGGCGATGACTCACTCATATGGGACCCTCCACTCCCCACCCCGCCATTTCTATATTCTCCCAGTGCCATGATAGACACTCAGTAACTAGCATAAATATTTTGGCTAATTATAAATTCTACCTAGCCCTGACATTTTGGGTTGCTTCTCCCTTCAGTGATGATCACACAGCTATTGCTAACACCTCTATGGTCCTGACACTCTATCTTATGCCATATACATACCACTTGCTATAAGCCACTGTCATTTTCTTCTTTGTGGATGAGGAAGCTGATTCAAAGGGAATCCTGAATCTTCCCCCAAGACCATTAGCTATGCTACCACCAGAGTGCGAACTCCAGACTATTTATCTCAAAAGACTGTGTTGTGACTTCACTATGGGACAATGCCTGTCCTCATACTCACAACTGAGCCTCCAACTGGGCACTGATTTACACCCTTGAGTTTGAAAACAAACCCTATGTACAAAGAAGCAGTAAAATATAGTGGTTGGCCACCAATGGATGCTAAAGCAGGGGTGAAAGTTTTATAGGAAAGAAGATATGTACAAAGTCCCAGAGTATCCCCCCCTCCAAATTATTTATTAAATGGGAGAAATAGTAACTTTTACATTGGAAAAAAATAGCACATATGACTTTAACCAAGTAATGAAGGCAAACATCATCAACTAGGGACAAAAGGATATCTTGTGTCTCCTGGTATGATGTGCTATGAAGGACACAACATCACTCGTCTTCCTGCCAAAAATGTGTAACTTGAATCTGATCATGAGAAAACGTTAGGAACATGTTACAAAATTTAAGAATATCAAGGTCAGGAAACAAAGAAAGACTAAAGAGCTGTTCCAGATTAAAGGAAACTAAAGGTTCCAGACTAGAAGCATCTCAGTGCAGCGATGATCTTGGGATGTACATGAACCAAGGCAAAAATAGCTGTATCGAGCATCTCTGAGACAATCAATGGGATTTGAATATGGACCGTGAACTGGAAAACAGTATCGGCGTTAAATTGTATCAATGTTAAATTTTCTGATTTTGATAACAGCACTGTGATTATATAGGAGAATATTCTTAAGAAATGCACAATACAGTATTTAAAGTTATACAGGCACAGTATCTCCAATCAACTCAATGGTTCAGAGAAACATAATATGCATATGAATGTAAAATACAAAGAATAATAAAAGACAAAATATAAGCAATAGATTGGCCTGGGTAAAAGGTATATAGGAATTCCGTGTTCTTAATTCTTACTTTTCTGTAATTGTCAAAATATATCAAAATTAAACGTTGCAAAAACATTTAGAGTAGTTGTTGACAATACAGGGTCTGGAGTTGAACTCACTGGTCTTAAATCCCAGATCTGTCAAGTCCTGGCTGTGTGACCTTGGGCAAGATACCCGACCTCTTTGTGTCTTAGTTTCTTTGCTCAGAAAATGGAACTAATGGAGTGCTTACTCTTAAGGTTTTCTGATGATGAAATGAAATAACACATACAGAGTAGAACCTGGTGCCATATAAGCGCACGTAAGTGTTAGCTAAGATTATCAGTAAGCGCGAAGGTCATCTGTCCCAACTTCTTTGGTTTTGTCCTGATATGTATGGATTCGTGGTTTATCAGATGATCTCCAGGGGTGCAGTTCTAAAGACTAGCAAATTGTTATGAGATTTGGAGGCCATTTCATCAAACACATGCTGTCCTTGAAGGGCTTGAATATAATGTAGTTAACAAGAATTAATGAGAAATTGGCAGCTTGATTTTTTTGGCCCAGTCAAAATGTGTGGAGTCTCATTGCTAATTAAGTCTCTACATTTTTCCCAGAATAATGCCACCTGTAGGTTTGCCTGATTTATGTAGTTATTTTTCCACATGACAGCTACCCGACTAAAAAATAACTCTCATTGTGAAAACAGGAATGGGGTCTCCCCAAAATGAACAGGATGAGCCCTTACAAATGTGATGGTTAGATCTTTGTGATACATCACCAAGTGTCTAAAACTCTGATCGTAAGTCAGAGGAGTATTGTTGACCTAATAAAGATTGATGTCTACCTACCAATGACAAGGAACCATGCAGGCCACTGTTGCACTTGAAGGTGAATAAGATGTGGAGGAGTTCTCAAGTTAGACCGCACAGGACCTCAGTTCTGAACAGAGTGGCCAGACTGTGAGGGTAGTGGGACGAGGTCCAAACGGTGGCCAGGGACAGGTTTGGGGGGCCTTGGGAACCCTGCAAAGGCATTTGGGTCTGATGCTAAGTGTTATAGGAATCCACTGAAGGGTGTGAAGCATGAGGTGGACTCCTTGCCTTACATTACAAAAAAAAAAATTCCAGGGACGCCTGGGTGGCTCAGTTGGTTGAGTGTCCAACTTTGTCTCAGGTCATGATCTCGCAGTTTGTGAGTTTGAGCTCTGAGTCAGACTCTGGGCTGACAGCTCAGAGCCTGGAGCCTGCTTCAGATTCTGTGGCTTCCTCTCTCTCTGCCACTCTCCTACTCACTCTCTCTCTCTCAAAAATAAATAAACATTAAATTTTTTTTGAATTCCAGCTGTTGTGGGGGCCAAGTCCAAAGCAAGATTAGAGAGGAAGCCATTATGATCCATCAGGCAAGAGATGATGGTGCTGGACAAGAGACGAGAACAGTGGAGAGAAATTAGTTCCCAGTTAACAGTTATCTTGGAGGCTGAGCTACCAGGACTCACCAATGAGAATGGGTTGGGTTGCAGTGATGGGGGGGTGAGGGGAAAGCAGAAGCCAAAGATGATGCTAATTCTGAAAGAAGGGTAAGATTTTAATGTGTGTTGGTGACAAGGAGGATATTATAGGCAAAAAAGCGTGAGTGGAAACATGAGGTGCAAAAATGGAGCCCATGTCCAGGGAGGTAGGAGTAACTAGAATCTTTCTGGAGAATGAGGTGCCAAAAGGAAAGGGAGGATGTGGTTGGAGCTGGAGCAGAAAATGCCAGACCAAAGAAAATGGATTTCTTTCTGCAGGCAATATGGAGCCACCACAGGGTTTTGAGCAGGCTAGAAAACTCCCAGCAGGCCTCCAATGGTTAGAACAAGTCCACCACCTTCCTAATGACCCATTCTTGTACTCAATGACTTAAAGAGTATTTTGCATCTAGTATAAATCTCCATTGGTTCCATGGAAAACACACACACCCACACATTGCCTACCTCACTGAGTTTTAAAACGGTTTCAATTCCCTTTTAAGGCTGCTGGTGGGCTGTCGTATTAGCTAGACTATTGGCAATTTCACACATCCAAATTACAACCTCCAACTCCTGCAAATAAAAGATCTTTATGTTCCCCAGTTGTGAAGTTTACTCGCAATTTCTATGCAGAGCGTTGTGTCTGTGCTTGCATTCAGAGGCTCTGTGAGCACATCTGCTCGCTGCCACATTTGAGAATTCCCAGGAAAAAGAGGGTTTTGTTGTCAAAGGCCTGGCAGCCTGAGCTCTTTCCAAAGGATGGCTCATAGATGCTGTGCTGCAGGGAAGTTGTCACAACAGAGACACCAACCCTGACAGCGTGGCTAACTCTTTTGAGAAGTCCACCACCAAAGGAAGCCCACAATGATGAGCCTGATGAGAGATCCATCAGGCTTCTTGTCCTATTGATGAGATGACATAGTTGGGGCTTTTATGGATCATTCTGTCACTCAGTAAATATTTGAATTAGTGGATGGGAAAGGCAGTGGTGAAAATTTGAAGGTTAGACAGTGTTCTCATCATGTACTGAACTGCAGGTCTGACACTCTGTGCTGCACCACAAGGGGCAGAAGAGTGTAATGAGAGGTTTAGAGCAGGCAAAGACATTGCAGTCAGATAGACTTGGGTTTGAGTCCAGGCTCTAGCACTTATTTGCCTTGAGACCTTGAACTTTTCCCCATCTGTATCCTTAGTTTCCTTAGCGATATACGATGGCATGATAAGAATTATTTTGTAGAGTTGTTGGGATTATTCAATAAGGCAATTTGTATACCGTTTTTAATCTCCTAATAAGTCCCCAATAAACCTTTAAAAATCCCCATCTCCTATAACCATCTTAAAGGCAATTTTCTACATTAATTGCCTACATTAGATGGACAATGGAGCTCATGGAGTTGTAGAAATTTAGACAAGAAGCGGTGGTGGAGTAGAATAAGCAGGAAGGCATCATGGAGAGCAGAAATTATAGCTGAGCATTGGGCCACAAGAAGTATGTCAACCAGGTTTTATAGTTCTCTCCTATAAGCATTTCATACTAGTGTACTCTAATTGAGATATGGCTGACTCTAGAGAGCAGCGGCCATTGTCTGATTCTTTTCTGTAGCAGTTGATGGGCTTAGCACAGTGTAAGACACCCAGAAAAGGATTAATAAATACTGGATGGATAGGTAGATGAATGGATAGATGTAAGTAGAGAAACTTTAAGGGAATAACATCCTAGGAAAAGCAATGCAAATGTATGGAGGTTGGGATCAGATGGTTTTAGCTAATAAGGAGCTCATGAGGTTTGGGAGAGGGGATGTATGCAAGAAAACTGCAGGAAACGAAGTGCCCAAATATTAGAACCAAGTTCAGGGCCCCCTGTAGGCTGAGGAGAGAACACTCACTTGATATTGAAGTCAATTGGGGCATCTTTAGCTGAAGAATACCAGATGAAGAAAGAGATGTTAGGACAGTTAGTCTGACAGCAGTGTGAGCAAAGACCTAGAGGGAACAGAAATAATAGGGGAAAGCCAGTCAGAGGCTTCCCTGAGGAAGCAGCTGCAGAATAGAAATGAGTTTGGGGTTCGTAGAGCCAGGTTCAAATTCTGGCTTGGTCGTGAGACATTAGACACGTTGCCTAACACCTCAGAGTCTGTTTCCTAAAAATGTGTTACACATAGTCCTTTTCTCCTTGCAATAAAATTACTTTAGGAATGTCTTTGAAATAATAATAATAACACTTAGTGCCGGCTATTTATTGTGTGGTAGACCCTGCAACAGGGCTCTGAAGGCATTGCCTGTTTTCCACAACTTCACAGTTACGACAACTCTAGGAAGTCGTGACTATTAAATGCCCATATAGTAGATGGAGAAGCAGATTTGCGTCATTTTAATGAGTTGTGAAATCTCTTCCAGCTGATGGGAGAGGTGGGATTCAAACCCAAGTCGGCCTGATGCCTGAGCTTGCATTCAGTTTCTTTTTTTAAATAAGCTTGTATAGATGTAAAATGTGTGTCGTGAGCAACCTTCTGTGATGACTCCCAGTGATTTCTCTCTCCTGGTATTCAGACCTTTGTGTGATCTCCTCCCTTTGAGTTTGGGCTGGACCTAGTGAGTTGCCTCGAATGAATAGAATATGGCACATGATGCGATGTGACTTCATGATTAGGTTACAAATGTCTGTGACTTCCATCTTGGTAGCATGCTCTGTATTTCCCTCTTGCTTGCACACTTTGGTGAAGCGAGCTGCCCTGTTGGAGAAGCCCGTGTGGTCAGGAACAGAGGGTGGTCTCATGCAATTGAGATCCAGCAGCCCACAAGGAACTGGATCTGCCCACAACCACATAAGTGAGTTGGAAGCCAAGCCACCCCAGGTGAGCCTTGAGATGAGACTGCAGCCCCAGCTGACATCTTGCTTCAGAGGTCCTGAAGCAGAGCTCCATCTGGTTAGGCAATGCCACACTCCTGACCTATGGAAACTGTGAGATGATGACTGTTTTGCGCCTCTATGTTTTTTTTCTAATGTTTATTTATTTTAGGAGAGAGAGAGTCACATGAGTGGGGAAGGGATAGAGAAAGAGGGAGAGAGAAACCCAAGCAGGTTCCACTCTGTCAGTGCAGAGCCCGACACAGGGCTCGAATCCACAAACCGTGAGATCATGACCTGACCCAAAACCAAGAGTTGGATGCTTAACCAACTGAGCCAGCCAGGTACCTTTTGAGCCTCTTCATTTTGAAGTAATTTGTTAGGTAGCAATAAACAACTAATAGAACATACACAAAGAAAAGTGTATAAATCACAATTGTACAGCTTTATGAATTTTTATTAAGGAAGCACATCTGGGAACCAGAACTGTAGTCACTAATTAATTGATGTAATCAAGAGATAGAACATTGCCAGGACCTCATAATGCTTATGTCCCACCATCACAAGGAAAACTTCTCTCTTGATGTCTAACACCATAGATTAGGTATGCCTGATTTTAAATTTTATATAAATGGAACTGATGCATAAGTATTCCTTTGTGTCTGGCTTCTCTCGTGGAGCCTGGCTTCTTAATCACTCCCTAAACTTTCTCATCGATGGAACAAGTGAACTTCATTATTAATCTTGCTATGATTTTCATCCATCTCTTATAACTAATTCTGTGTATGTATTCTGCATAACAAATTACCCCAAAATGTAGCTGAAAAGATAAAAGGTCAGCTTTTCCTGTTTATGTGACTTTTTACAAACCATCTAAAGAAACTGAGATACCTTAAAGGGTTCTTCTGTTCGTGTCCTTAAATGCCATAAGTCCACTAGGAGGTACCCTGGGCAAGTCATTTCACTTTTCTGGGCCAAGGTTTTTTCTTGTGTAAAGTTAAGGAGTTTGACCTAATGGGAAGTTCCATCCGTGGAATCCTAAACTTAATGGAGGAACTTCTAGCCTAGATCGTGACACATCCCATGATGTCACCCCTTTACGGTGGCATGTTGACAAATTTAAGCAATTTTCAAAATCTAGTTTAATTTTAATCCATCCCAAAGATGCATAAAACCTACCACTTGGGAAGGAGGGATATTATGAAATAAATAATACATAAGATGTGAATTCCAAAAGGGTTGGAAATCATAGGGGTGGAAAAAAATGATGGCTTGGCTTTTTCAAGTGGAAAATGAGGCCAATAAAGACAAATTACAATGATAATTGCCTGCTTCTAATCAGTGGCAAATTATGGGTAAGTGGGTAACTGGGCAGTTAATCCTAGAAAAGGCCATTTGCTCTGTGATATTTGATACAGATTTGAAAATTTAGCCTTGAAAAAAAATAATCTAACTCCCGTTGGTGATTTCTTTCCACATCTGGACATGTAAATACTTTCAGTTTGGTTGTTCAGAGTGTGTCCAGCCCTATGTATGCATCAAGAAGAAATTGTCTTCCTTGGAGAAAAGGGAAGTGAGTTCTCAATGACCTATTTTGACCTGAACCTGGGACGGACACCCACTGTGGTCAACTTGCAGCTAGATGTGTCTAAAATTTCTAGGTTAACTTCCTACTGAAATCTGATCACATTTAGACCCATCACATTTGCACACCTTATTTACCAAATCACTATTTTATTGAAGCAAATGGAAAGAAGCATTATCCAAACTCTCGCTCTGATGTGTTTAGTCTGGCCTCACTCATCTTCATGAGTTTCATCATGAATTATCTCGGCCTCTGCACTCCACGCCCTGATCACGTGGGATTCCCAGCACTTCTTAGGTTTACATTCATGCTTAGGAAACATTCATGCTTCCGAAGGGCCTTTTTGGTATATGACTGGCCCTTACGGAAAGCTACTCTCAAGAGGCCCACTCCACCCGGTGGCTTCAGCCCTGCTCTTCTCATGGTGGTATGTCACCTTCATGCTTCCATTCATTTTTGTTTACAAGTAAGGTTTTTATTGAGATGTAATTCATATACCATAAAATCTACTCTTTTAAAGTATACAAATCAGGGGCACCTGGGTGGCTTAGTCAGTTAAGCATCCGACTTCAGCTCAGGTCATGATCTGAACCCCACGTCGGGCTCTGTGTGGACAGCTCAGAGCCTGGAGCCTGCTTCGGATTCTGTCTCCCTCTCACTCTGCCGCTCCCCCATGCATACTCTGTCTGTCTCGCTCTCAAAAATAAATAAACATTTAAAACATAAAGTATACAAATCAGCGGTTTCTAGTATATTTATAAGGCTGTACAATTGTACCCTTTTCTCATTCTGGAACATTTTCATCACCCCAGAAAGAAACCATGGGCAGCCACTCCCCATTCTCCCTTCCCAGAAGCCCGTAGAAACCATCTACTTTCTGTGGCTGTGGATTTGTCAATCCTGGACCCTTTAGACAAACAGAATCCTGCAATATGTAGCCTTTTGTGTCTGACTTTTGTCACCACACACAGTGTTTTCAGTGGCCATCCGTGTGGTAACACATACGAGGGCTCCTTCCTTTGTGGAGTAAATTCCGTCGTGTGGCATTCTGTGTTGATCCGCTCATCAGTTAATGGACCGTAGGCTTGTTTCCACTTCCTTTTACAGATAATGCTGCTGTGAACATTCCAGTGCAGGTGTTTGAATGATACTCATTTCCTTCCTTTAACTGACTTGTTCTTCATCTGTCTTCACAGCCACAGCGAAATGTCCATGAGGGACAAATTCCTCCTCTGTCTCATTCACGGTGATTTCCCTGAAGCCCCAGCACAGTGCCCAACAGCTAGATGTTTGTTAAGCAGATACATAAATAACCAAACAGTGAAATAGATTGTATTGTATTAAAAATTTTTTTAATGTTTATTTTAGAGAGAGAGACAGAGACAGAGACAGAGCATGAACTGGGGAGGGGCAGAGAGAGGGAGACAGAATCCAAAGCAGGCTCCAGGCTCTGAACTGTCAGCAGAGCCTGACTCAGGGCTGGACCTCAAGAACCACAAGATTATGACCTGAGTCAAAATCGGATGCTCACCTGACTGAGCCACCCAGGTGCCCCTAGTATAATGTATTTTAAAAATCAATTTTCAGGGCTCCTGGGTGGCTCAGTTGGTTGAGTGTCCGACTTCGGCTCAGGTCATGATATCACGGTTCGTGGGTTTGAGCCCTGCATTGGCTCTGTGCGACAGCTCAGAGACTGGAGCCTGCTTCAGATTCTGTGTGTCTCCCTCTCTCTCTGACCCTCCCCTGCTTGCGCTGTCTCTCTCTGTCCCTCAAAAATAAATAAAAAACATTTAAAATTTTTAAAAAAATCAATTTTATTGGGGTGCTGGGTGGCTCACTATATTAAATGTCCACAACTCAGGTCATGATTTCATGGGTGATGAGTTGGAGCCCTGCATCGGGCTCTGCACCAACAGTGCCAACCCTGCTTGGGATTCTCTCTCTCTCCCTCTCTCTCTGCTCCTTCCCCCTTTCTCAAAATAAACTTAAAAAAAATCAATTTTATTGTTACAATAAATTTCACACCATACATACAACCCTTGCACCCAGTAAAACACACACACTTTACGTGTAGTTTGATAAGTTGTGACAAATGTGTGTCCCCGTATAACCACCACCACAAGCAGGAGATAAAACACCACCGTCAGGATGGAAAACAGTCACATAACCTTAAAGTGTTCTCTCGTGCCCTTCCCAGTCCATATCCAGCCCCCACCCCCGCCCCACCCAGACACTGATCCACTTCCCAACACTAAACACTAGATCTGTCTTTGCCAGAAGTTTACATAAACGGTCTTTTGTGTCTCAAGTCTTATGCTTAGCCTATTTTTGAGATTCATCCCTGTTGTTGCATGGATCAGTAGTATGTTTTGGCTTTTTTTGTACCGAACAGTGTTCCATTGTAAGGATGTAGCATAATTTGGTTATCTGTTCATTGGGTAAGGGACATTAGGGTTGTTTCTGGGTTTTGCCTTTTATGAATAAGAGTACTCAGGACATACATGCATGAGTTTTTGTGTGGACACATGTTTTCATTTCTCTTGGGTATATGCCCAGAAGTAGAATTGCTGAGTCTAATGGAAAATGTTATTTAACTTTATAGAAGGTATCTAACTTCTGCCAAAATAGCTACACCGTTTTACATTTCCACCAGCAGTGTAGGAACTTCCCAGGAGCTCCACATCATCACCAGACTTCATATTATCAGCCTTGAAATTGCGGTCACCTGAGTTGATGTGTCTGGGTATCCCTTAGTGGTTTTCATTTGAATACTTTTGGTGGCTTAATGATATTGAGCATCTTTTCCTGTGTTTTCTGGACTTCAGTGAAGTGTCTGTTCAAACCTTCACTCATTTTTTTTTTTGAGTCATCTTATTATTGAGTTGTAAGAGCTCTTTATATATTCTAGATGTAAGTAAGTCCTCTGTTAGATAAATATAAAACAAACACTTTCTCATATGTTTTGGCTTCCTTTTTCATATTCTTAATGGTCTTTCAGAAAGTAAAATATGGTGAAACCTCTTAATCTTTTTTCCCTTATAGATTATGCTTTTTATGTCCTAATTAAATTTTTCTTACACTAAGATCAGAGATATTTCCTGGGTTTTTTTCCCTAGATGTTTTGTTTTAGCTTCTACAAGTAGGTCTAGAATCCATTTGAGTTAATATTTGTGTATGATATAAAGTGAGGATTAAAGGTCATTCATCTACACACAACCAACCTGGGTCAGTGTATTAAGTAGACTCTTGTGTTTTTTTTTTTTTAACAATTTAAAACATTTTTTTAACGTTTTTTAATTTATTTTTGAGAGACATAGAGAGACAGTGTGAGCAGGTGAGGATCAGAGAGAGAAGGAGACACAGAATCTGAAGCAGGCTCCAGGCTCTGAGTTAGCTGTCATCACAGAGCCCAATGCGGGGCTCGAACCCACGAACTGTGAGATCATGACCTGAGCTGAAGCCAGACGCTTAACTGACTAAGCCACCCAGGCGCCCCAAGTAGACTGTTTTTCTATCATTGAATTCCTTGGCTTCTTGTTGCAAATTAGTTGACAAGACTTATGTGGATCTGCTTTTAACTGTCAGTTCTTTTCCATTTATCTGTATGTCTATCCTGTGTCAGTACTGTTCTGTTTTGATTACTATAGATTTTTCATGAATCTTCAAAACTGGTAGTGGTCCTTCCCTTTTGTTCTTTTGAAAACTTGTTTTTGCTATTCTGTGTTTTTTGCATTTCTGTATAAATGTTAGAAAAATGTATTGATTTCTACGGATTTTGATTGGTATTGCTTTGTGTATTGATCTGGCATGGGGAGATCTATTTGGGGAGAATTGACACATTAAAAATACTGAGACTTTCAATCCATGAACATGATAAATCTCTCAAGGTTTTGAAAAGGTCTTATCTAAGTTTTTCTGGCAATATTTTATAGTTTTCAGTATTCATATATCTACATATATATATTTAGGTAAATATTTTTGATATATTTAGCCCTAAGCATTTCATATTTTATGCTATCGTAAATATTATTTTTAAATTTTAATTTCTAATTATTTATTATTAGTATACAGAAATCGAATTAATTGTGTATACCGACCTTGTATTCTGCCGTCTTGACAGATTCATTTACTGCTTATAGATGCTTTTTAAAAGGATTCCTTTAAATTTTCTACATAGATGATCCTGTCATCTGAAAATAAAGCTTGACTTCTTTTCCAGTTTATGTGCTTTTTATTCCATTTTCTGGACAAACTGCGTTGCCTAGGATCTCATACGATGTCAAGTAAGAGCGACAAGAGTGGGCGTCCTTGTCTTTGGTGTGATCTGGGGGAAGATCTCCAGGCTTACATCCTTACATATGATGTTGGCTGTAGGTTTTTTGTAGATATCCTTTATCAATTTTAAGAAATTCTCTTTCTATTCCTACTTTGCTGAGAATCTTTATCACAAAAGTATATTGAAACTATCAAGTGCGTTTTCGGCGTCTGTTAAGGTGATCTTATGGTTTTCTTTATTCTGCTAATAAGATGAATTACATTGATTGGTTTTCAAATTTTAAACCGTCTTGGCTCCCCTGGGGTAAATCTCACTTGGTCATGGTGTATTACCACTTAACATGTATTTCGGGGTTTTACTTAATAGCAATTATGGTAAGAATTTTTGACTCTGGATTCCTGTAGTTTTCTTATAATATCTTTGTCTAGTTTTGTTGTCAAAGTGACTCTGACCTTGTAAAGTGAGTTGGGAAAGGGTCCCTTTAGTTTCTGAAACTGTTTGTACAGAACTGATTAATATCTTCCTTAAATGACTGATAGCATTCATAAGCAAAGCCATCTGGGCATAAAGATTTCTTTGTTTGTTTGTGTTTTGTTTTTCTACTGAGGTTTCTAATATGAATTTAATGTCTTTAATAAATGCAGAACTATTCATATTTTCTGCTTTTTGGTATCAGCTTTGCTTGTTTGCGTCTTTCAAGAAACTTGTCTATTTCAATTAAATTTTTAACTTCCTGGCAAAAAGTTGTTCAAATTTTTCTTTTAATATCTTTCTTTTTTAAAAAATGTTTTTAAATGTTTATTTATTTTTTAGAAAGAGAGAGAGAGGGAGAGAGACATAGTACGAGCCGGGGAGGGACAGACAGAGAGAGGGAGACAGAATCCGAAGCAGGCTCCAGGCTTCGAGCTGTCAGCACAGAGCCTGACATGGGGCTTGAACCCATGAACTGTGAGATCATGACCTGAGCCAAAGTCAGACTCTGAACCAACTGAGCCACCCAGATGCCCCTCTTTTATTTCTTTTTTATTTTTTTAACGCTTTTTATTTATTTTTGAGAGACAAAGAGAGACAGCGTGAGCAGGGGAGGGTCAGAGAGAAAGGGAGACACAGAATCTGAAGCAGGCTCCAGGCTCTGAGCTGTCAGCACAGAGCCCAACGCAGGGCTTGAACCCACAAACCGTGAGATCATGACCTGAGCCAAAGCCAGACGCTTAATCTACTGAGCCACCCAGGCGCCCCACAGACGCTCCTCTTTTAATATCTTTCTAATTTCTGTAGGATCTCTAGTAAAGTAGGATCTAGTTATGTCCCTGTCGTGTTCCTAATATTGGTTATTTGTGTCTCCTTGCTTTGTTTCTTGATTAATCAAGCTAATAGTTTATTAATTTTGTTGACATTTTTGGTTCTGCTTCATTGATTTTCCTTAATGTTTATCCACTTTCTATTTCAGTGATGCCTTCTCTTACTTTTACTCCTTTGAATTTAATTTTTTCTTCTTTATCTAGATTTATAATGGAACACTTGGATCACTGATTTTGAGCCTTTCCCCCCGTCTTTATAGCATTTAAGGCTATAGATCCCTAAATTTTATATGTGGTGCTTTAATTTGAATTTAGTTCAAAATATTTTCTACTTTCCTACAGGATTTGCTTTTTGACTCATGGATTATTTAGAATTATTATCTGGCAATTTTTCAGCTCTCTGTCTGCTCTTTGTTTCTAATTTAATTCTGTTGTGCCTAAAGAACATAGTCTGTATGGTTTTAAATCTTTTACCTTTACTGAAAGCCTCAGTTAGGGGCCCAATATATGATTTATCTTGGGGAATATTACATATGTGCTTGAAATGAATGCATACACTGTTGGTCTTTGTTGGAGCAGTCTATAAATGTCACTTAGGTTCGACAGGTTTTAAATGTCATTCATGTTTTCTATATATTTACTGATTTTCTGTCTACTTCTCCTATTGATTATTGAAAGAAGAGTAGAAGAATTCCTGCTATATCACCAATGTGTGGCTTTCCCCTTTCAGTTCTGGCCATTTTGTTTCATAAATTCTAAAGTTCTGTTATTTAGGATTGTTATAGCATCTTAACAGATGGATTCCTGTATCATTTTATAGTATTTCTCTTTATCCCTGTGACCAGAAGTCTGTTTTCTGATGTCATTATAGCTCCTGCAACTTTCTTATGAGTGTAGTTGACATGATGTAAGTTTTTCCTGCCTTTGACTTTCAACTTATTTGTATCTTCATATTTAAAGTCTGTTTTCTTATACGTAGTATATGGTTGGGCCTTGCTTATTTTATTTTTATTTTTTGATCCAATCTGACAGCGTCTGACTTTTCATTGTAATGTTGAGGTCACTTTAATGTGTGTATCATATGCGTGTGCAGAAGTCTACCGTCTTGGAGCGCCTGGGTGGCTCAGTCAGTTAAACCTCCAACTCTTGGTTTCGGCTCAGGTCATAATCTCATGTTCTTGGGTTCGAGCACCATGTTGGGCTCTGCACTGAGAGCACATTGCCTGCTTGGGATTCTCTCTCCCTCCCTCTCACCCTCCCCCACTTGCTCTCTCTGTCTCTCTCAAAATAAATAAACAAATAAACTTAAAAACATTTTTTTAAAGATGGTAATCTTGCTATGTGTTTTCTTTTTGACTTATCTGTTCTTTGTTCCCCTTTCCCTCCCTTCTTTTGGATTACTTGAGTGTTTTAAGTTCTTTTTCTCCATGATTGATTTACTAGCTGTAACTTATTTTTTAGGGTCTACTCTGTGATTTACATGATCTATATCTCAGTGATCACAGCTCAGCCTCATGAACCTTACCCCAAAATAACTTCTGTTTTTCCTCTTCATTTTTTGGTGCTGCTATTATCAAATATTTGCTATTGTATTCACTTTAAACAGGTTATTATTTTTAAAATCATGTAAAGTGAGACTTTCAAAAAGTATTTACCTATTTATTATTTCCAGTGCTCCTCATTTCTTGGTACATTCATTTCGTCTCTCTTGTAGTACAGGCCTTTCAGTGACAAATTCTCTTACCTTCTGTGTGTCTGAAAAGGTCTTTATTTTGCCTTTGCTTTTGAAATATATTTTTTTTAAATGTTTTTTATTTATTTTTGAGTGACAGAGACAGCGCAAGCAGGGGAGGGTCAGAGAGAGAGGGAGACACAGAATCCGAAGCAGGCTCCAGGCTCTGTGCTAGCTGTCAGCATAGAGCCCGACACGGGGCCTGAACCCACAAACTCTGAGATCACCACCTGAGCTGAAGCCGGACGCTCAACCGACTGAGCCACCTCGGTGCTCCAGTTTTGAAAGATATTTTACTGGCTCTAGAATTCTTTATTAACTATTTATGTTTTCTTTAGCCCTTTAAAAATGTGATCTCATTTTAGGGGCGCCTGGGTGGCTCCGTCTGTTAAGCATCCAACTCTTGATTTCAGCTCAAGTCATGATTTCACTGTTCATGAGTTCGGGTCCGTGTCAGGCCTTTCACTGACAATGAAGAGCCTGCTGGGATTCTCTCTCTCCTGCTCTCTATGCCCCTCCCCCACTTGCATACATTCTCTCTCTCTTTCTCTCTCTGAAAAATAAATAACTAAACGTAAAAAAAATGTGATCTCATTTTCTTTTGGATTGCATAGTTTGGTCAGGAAGATTCTTATCATTTTTATCTTTGTTCCTCTAAATTTTATGCCTTCTATCTCTTCTGCCTTTAGGACTATTCCCTTTGCTAATGCTTTCCAGCAGTTTGATTGTAATGTCTCTGGGGATGGTTTTCTTTGGGGTTTGGGGCTCATTACGTTTCTTAGACCTGTGGTTTATAGTCTTTATCAGGTTTGGAAAAAATTTTACTGCATTTCTTCAAATAGTTGTCTCGTCCCTTTTCCAAACTCCCGTGACACATGAGAGACCACTAGATATTGTCCCAGGCTTCAGTGAGACTCTGTTCATTTTTCTTTCAGTACTGCTTTTTTTTGTGTTTTGTTTTTGGATAATTTCTGTAGCTACACCTCCTAGTTCACTAACATTTGATTCTTCAGTATTTAACTGGATGCCAATCCCATCCAGTGAGTTTTAAATTTCAGGTATTGCAAGTTGCATTTCTAGAGGCTCCCCTGGTTCTTCTCCTTCCACTGTCAACTTCTTGTCATTTCCTTTAAATACTTGAAATACTTACCATAATGGTTTTAGTCTCCCCGGCAAATTCCGTCACCTCGGTCCTTTCTGGACCTGTTTCCTTTATTTTTATCTTTTCTTGGTTGTTGGTTTTGTTTTCCTAGCTCTTGGTCTATCAGGTAATTTTTTATTGACTCTCAGACATTGTAAATTTTACATTTGGGGGTTTAGATTTTATCGTCTCCTTTAGACAGTGTTGGTCTCTGTTCCGAGGGGCAGCTCGCCTGCTTACAAGTCAGTTCCATCCTTTAAAGGCTTTTTTAAAAAGCTTTGCTAGGGTGAGTCTGAAACAGTCTTTATGCTACTAAAGAACTGCTGGCTGCAGTCTGTCTAGGGTCCCTGCTGAAGGACCCAAGTGATTACTGAGTCACCAGTGATAACTCTGACTGGCATCAAATGACTCGCAAGCCTGTGTGAGCTCTCAGAATCACTCAGCTCACTGCTCACAGGCTGGTCTTGGCCTGCCTCTAGGAGATTGGTCCTCTATATGCACGTCTTTGTTTTCAGCAAAGGCTCCAGGGGATCCCCCACTCCCCCCAAATGCAAATTTCTGGAGCTCTCTCCCTACAAAGCCCCGTCCTTTTCAGAACTCAGCCCTCAGATTCTCTGAACTCACAGTTCTGTCTCCTCAACTCAACTCCTCTGCTTAGGACCCCAGTCTCTTCTCTGCAGTCTGCATTATGACTCCAGGCAGAATGTCAGGGCAATTACAAGGCTGCCTTGTTTTCTGCCTTCTCTCAGGGATCACAGATCTGATCTGTCTGTGGTCCAATGTCTGAAGACTGTTGCTTTGTCTGTTGTGTCCAATTTTCCATTTACTGATGGCAGGAGGATAAATCTGCTTCCCGTTTTCCCATCATAACTGGAAACAGAAGTTCTTTATAGAACACATTTTAAACAGATTATTTGATCTGATTATTTTTATCCCTAACTCTGACCTGTTAATAATTTATTTGAACTATAATCTTATGTATAGACTCGGTCAGAATATTATTGCTATTATTGTTGTTGTTGTTTTTACAGTCATAAAAGAATAATAGCTATCAGTCATTAAATGTCTATTATTTGTTACTTATGGTGCTAAGCATTTTACAAATATTCTTTTTATTTTTGCTATCTTAATAGGAAAACTGAGGAATCTCCAGGAAACTCGGGCTATGGGACAGTCAAGGCAGTCAGGATTCAAATACTGTTCTTTTGAAACCCACCTTTTCATGTCTGACATTTACCGCATCTTTGGTGGCATAAGGAAGGGGGAGATTTATGTGATTACAGTAGACAGAAGCTTTATGCCAGTGTTTTCCAAGCTGAGGTAAAGGGAGAGGATACAGTTTCCTGGATTCCATCTCAGAATGTCTTGAGTCATAATTTGTGAGCAATTGTATTCACGTGGATTCTCAAGAGATTTTTACACACAAACATTTACCTGGATGTTCCCCAATTCCAGCATCAAATATTTGAACTCTAAGACCTCCAACATCCTCCATCCCACTAAATCAAAAAGTAAAGAGGGATTTCAACCACAAAATTCATTCCATGCTGAAAAACTAAATGTTTTCTGGAAGTCATCTTATACCTGTTCTTTGTCATTTACATTTCAATATGGTGATGTTTTAGTTAGGAAAACCCCAACAATCAGCGGGCTTTTAATTAACCTCTGATACCACCTGCTTTGAATTACAAAGCCTCAAACTACAAAGTCCTGCTTATATCTACACACAACTGTTTTAAACTTTGGATTGAAGCATGCTACAGACTTCAGTTTCCATGTTTTTCAAATTAATGGGTTAGATATTTGAAGCCTTGTTCAGCTCTTAAATTTTACTATTTAAGATATTAGTTTTTTAAATAGCAAAAAAAAAAAAGGTGTCAGTGGTATTGCTTTGTTTTTAAGCTATCACAAAGAGATTTTGTGTTTAAAGTTATATCCTCTGGAATTAATAATAAAAGTCATGAGAATGTACAGTAACATTTCCTGGCAGCCTCGGATGGCAAAAATGCGCCATGAAGCATCCTTTCCACTTCTGAAATGCCCCCTCAGGCTCTTTGAAGGGTACAGTCTAGCTCACAAAATTTGGTTTGTCAGGGTGAATACGATTTATTGACTGAGGTGTAGGCAAACAATCAGAGGAAATGCTGAGTGTTTGTCTTTTTAAAAAAATCCATCTGAAAGTCAAAACCAGCCAGAATGTTTTGTATTGAGGATGGCCAAACAAAGAAAAGAAAATCCAGATTTTTATCTGTGCTGAGAAGTGGTTTTTCCCAATCTCCTTTTTATTCAAACTGGAGCCACAAGATCCTATTAATTGTTGAGTAGCCCGTACTTCAAGTGGAGCATAGAGGGTATTTAATTACAGAGGGACATGCAGAGTCTGAAGCCTAAACCCAGATTTTATTACCAAGAATGTAAAAGATAGTAACAGATCCTAGTGTTTGTAATTTTGTCCCTGGCTCACCAAGGCAGCCCTAGCCAGCTGTGCAGTCAAAGTCATTTGAATTTATTTGATCAGAAAATGATTATTGTGTACTATAAAAGCATCATTCATTTCCTATTACCATTGACCTCCAGAGAGTTTCACTCAGATCTTGCCAGGAATTTCAAATGGCAGGTGGTAGAGCTATATTTTTCTATGATTAATCATATAGTCCAAATTCAGTGATTACAACTCATTAAAGAGAGCAGATTTCCTATTAATGAACACTTCGTGCCAGAATTCAAGACTCAGAAGTTAGAAGCCTAGAATAAGGTAGACACTGGATTTTGAAAGAGGAGCTCTTTGCTCAAGGGCATCCCTGGAGAAACGCTCACCGGGCTCCCTCTGGATTGCAGCGCAACCATCAAGGGCTAGTTCACCTCAATATTATGCATTCCACGTTCTATTCACATACTACTCAAGATGATACATTCCACATTCTATTCAACTCTACATATCCACAGTCTATTGGGCAACAATGCCAAATATGATTGTGAAGACTCAGGGTCTAATTCTTGAAGCTCAAATTATCCATTGCATGTTCAGCCCTAACAAACTTGTTAGAGGCCGTCTGGAGTATGGATGATGACATGGTATCATCCAACTGGCTGCACTTGAACCACAGAAAATGGTCTTGTATCTGAAGCAAACTCCTATTCATGTTTGAAGGCTCAGTTAGGTTTCCTCCCCATTCCCATAACTTCAGCTGCTTTGCCCTTCTGTGCTGCTCAAACCGCCTCCAAAGAGCTCCTGGGGTCAGTCCCATATGCCTCTAACCCACTCTGAACAGTCTCTCGATTGTCAGTGGTATAGGGAAGTGGCATCTGAAATCAGTTGTTTCCAATCTTTTATCTAAAGGAGAGGCATCTGATAATAGAACAGACTAGTTTAGTTCCCCAGCTTAGTGGCTTATAACGAAGGCTTGTTTCTAGTTCAGACCATGTGCAGTTTGGAGTCATGGTGGTCGGGTGTGGGGAGGGGTTCTAATGCCATCTCACTCAGCAACCAAGACAAATGGAGTCCTCACCAATCACTGTGGCTGGGGGAGGGCACGTAGCACTACACATTCCCTCTTAAAGACTGTTTCTAGGGGCGCCTGGGTGGCTCAGTCTGTTGAGCATCCCACTTCGGCTCAGGTCATGATCTCACAGTTCATGGGTTCAAGCCTTGCGTTGGGCTCTGTGCTGATAGCTCAGAGCCTGGAGCCTGTCTTCGGATTCTGTCTCCCTCTCTCTCTGCCCCTTCCCTGCTCACGCTCTCTCTCTCTCTCTCTCTCTCTCTCTCTCTCTTTCTCTCAAAAGTAAATAAAACACTAAAAAATGAAAAAAAAAGTACTTCTCTAAGAAGTACTTTCAACTGCATTGTATTTCGTGTGGCTAAATCAAATTACCTGGGCACACCTGATGGATGAACAAGGAAGGCAGTGTAATCCAACCATAGGCCCAGAAAGAGACCTGAAAATATTGACTAGCTAATAACTACACTGATAGCACTAACACTAATAACTACCTAGTCTATCACTCTGGTCACCAAATCATTCACCTTCTTTCTTGCACACAAAATATGCATATCCCCTTATGAAAATTCCATTCAGGTAGGTCATCAAGCTCAGGGTCCAGGGTCTCTGGGTGATATGAGGTAGTCTCTACATCAGGTGTAGATCCCAGAACAAGAAAGATGAGGAATCGATCCCTCTCACATCCACCATATAATGGTAGCCCAGGGACGGGGTAAGCATGATAAATGCTCCCATTCGGAGAGGGGAAGGACGCTGCCCTGCAGTCCCGCCAGGCAGACATGGAGATTTCCCACCTCAAAGCTCGGGGACATTCCCTGAAAAGGCCATGATCCCATTCCCTGGAGGCTCCCCCCATCAGCTGTCCTTTGGGAACCCTGGCCCTGTCCTCTCAGAGATTCTTCCTCTGCAAACGAGTTCCCTCGGCCTCATCTGAGCTGGGGACTGAGTCCTCCCTGGGAGATGACTAGTACCTTTCTCAGCTCATACTCTTCACGTACAGAGTTGGTACCCAAGAAGTCACTCAAAGTCTAGAACCACCACATTTTCTTTGCGTGCCAGTGATGTATCTTTTATTATTATGATCCGTCTCCCAAACAGAGGGCTTCTTAACTCTCTGAGTCCAGCCGACAATGTGTGCCAATAGCCATACCTACCATTCATTTCAAATACAGTCCTCATATTTGCTACATTTCTCTGCTTTCTCACTACCTTCCCCCCTTTCTAAATTTAATCCACTGTACCTGGAATCTATCAGGTGTGGGCTAGAGGAACACGGCCTTATTTTCTTTCCCCAGAGACATTTGGCCCACTTGATAGTATTTGATAGATCTTTACTTGAGACACCCTAATCCATTTAAAGGTTTGAGCAGTGGGTTATGATGGCTATCCCTTTCATCTGACTCTTGGAACAGATAGAGTTTTCATTGACCTTTGCTGATCCAAGGCTTGATTACTTGTAACTCAGTATATGTAACTGAGAAGCAGTTGTCCCTTCCAACATGCAAGTCCTTGAATTTTTGGACCGCCCCCCTTTTCCTTTCCTTTCTGCTTTGTAAAATGACCAACTGTTTTCTGAGTTCATCTCATTCTTGTAATACTTTGCCAAGTGCAGCCAATAGCAGGCTACACACCATAATTCCATTGTCTTTTCCAACCTGTTCACCTAAACAGGCAGATTCTTTAGGGATGCGATGTGCCTCCCAGTGCAACCACAGGTGACAGTTTGCCAAATATTGTTCTGCTCTGTGACATAGATCTCTGTCTTCCCAACCCCTGACTATGTCTTCTTTGCTACTTACCACTGATTGCTCGACCAATGTCACATACTTTATGGCTGCAGCTTGTTTCAAGGTAGTAATTTCTGCATTAGTGAGTACGGGCTGTGTGTGCTGCAGTAAGGAGCATCCCTAAAATTTCAGTGTCTAAAACAAAAGCAGCAGCAAAGACTTATTTCCTGTTCACGTCACCTGTCCATTTCCAGTCAGTGGATGTCTCTGCCCACAACCTTCTCACTTAGAGACCCATGAAGACTCCACAATCTGAAACGTCTACAGCAACCGTGGCAGGGAAAGGCAGGTTGCAAATGTTACGTTGACTCTTAATGGCTTCTTCCTAGAAATGGCCAGGCCTCATCCCCACCCACATTTCCTTGCCCACAACAAGGCATAGGCCTTGTTTGACATCAAGGGTAAATCGAAGTGCTAGCCTACCAAGTTTCAAGAAGGAGGAAGGTGCTCACAATATTGATTTCTACCACACCACTTTGATTCCCTAGCCCAAGCCCACAGGCTTCATGTTGTAAAAGATTTTTACCAGTCAAACCATATCAATTATGTAACAGTTTCTCCACTTGAAATCGTCTGAGATTTACAGCTGCAAATACAGATGTTACTCTCTAAACACGAACTCAGTATCAAAACTATCTCTGTAACCTTATGGAAAATCAATGCACAATTTCCATAAGGCTGTGTAAAATTATGAAAATATCCCATGAACCCACAGAATTGTGTTTGTGACCCTAGAAATGCAGGTGCCTTGGGAAGTTGCCACTAATACACCTTTATCGAGGAGCTTCTATGCACAGCATTTTCTAGGAAGAGGAATAAGAATTGAAAGGGGAAGGAAGAGGTTGTAGAGACAAAGTCATCTGCTTTATGATTTTGTCTGGGCCCTGTCTACTGTCCCCACTACCCTGAGTAGCTCACATGGACATGTTTCTTTGTATGCATTCTTTCCCCCTGCCTCTCCAATCTTGGATGGTCTTCCCCCATGGGGATTAAAGACAAAGACAAGGCACCATCTCTCTGAGCATTAAATCCAAACAGACCCCCACAAACAACGAGAGTAGAGTTGCAGTCATCAACAGTATTATGTATTTGTAAAGAAAACCTCACCTGTTCTGTTTTGCATTTCTCCCAACCTATCACACTTACAACACTTCAGACAAGAAGCAATTCTGTATGACACCAGCTTGCTGTCCTCCAATTTAACTCAATTCTGACACTATCTACCTGGAGATTCCTCAGGTAATTGGGTCAGTCCTACAAGACCACCCCCCTCACTTCAGATGACCATTGCAAATTTGGGTGGTCACCTGTGCTTCTGAATGTTGGCTCTAAATCAAAGGGTCCCATGATTCCCCACCTCAAGTTTGATTAATTTGTTAGAACAGCTCACAGAACTCGGGAAACCAATTTGCCTACTGTTTACCAGTTTATTATAAAAAGATATGATAAAGGATACAGAGGAACATTCAGATGGAAGAGATGAGTAGGGCAAAGCATGTGGGAGGGAGCATGGAATATATATGTATGTGGAATGTATATATATGTATATGTGTATGTATATATATTTCCGTTATCACACAGTATCCAATGCTAACTTGAAAATGCTGTGGGAAAGGGGAGGGAACAGTTGGGGAGAGGAAGGGAGGCAAATCATGAGAGACTTTTGAATGCTGAGAACAAACTGAGGGCTGAAGAGGGAGGGGGAAAGGGAAGGTGGGTGATGGTCATGGAGAAGGGCACTTGTGGGGAAGAGCACTGGGTGTTATATGGAAACCAACTTGGTAATAAACTATTAATTTAAAAAAAAAGAAACATAAAAAAAATGCTGCCACGTGCCACAGGGTTTCTGCTTCCCTCCATGTCCAAATTAGCTTTCTTCCATGTTTGGAATATTCCTGACAAAATACCAAAGATCTGTCGCCCAAACCAGCATTCATTGTACATGGCCTTTGAGCATCATTTAACACAGTTGGTAGCTCCCTGCTTCCTGAAACCCTCTGACTGTGCAGCCTCCGGGACAGACCTCTCTTGATCCTCCTCTGACCACATAAGCCACTTTTCTATCTCCTTTGCTGATTTCTCTATATCCCCTCACCTCTCAGTGGTAGAGTCGTCCAGGGTTCTAGTCCAGAGAACTCTTGTCAAGCTATACCTAGTCCACAGGTGAATTCACCTGGTCTCCTGGCTTTGGAAACCATCTCTACATTGAGGACTGTCCCTTTCTGTCTCAAGCCCAGACTTGTGCTGGGAACTCCGCATTCTTATATCTAACTGCTGACTTGACATCTTCACTTGGATGTTTCATGGTCACCCCAAAGTCAGCAAAGCCAACACTTGAGTTTTGGTTTCATCTCACGTCTGCTCCCTGGAGAGCCTGCCATCACCACACCTGAGCAAAAGAGACCCCCACCCTTCTTGTTGCTCTGGCTCCAAAGCTCAAAGGCATCTTCCCTGTGTCTCTTTCTTTCACACGTCATAGTTAACCCATCTGGAAATGGGCTGAACCTTCTTCAGAGTCCAAAGTGTATCTTCTGAGGGAACCCAGATATGTCCTGCCCTGTACACTCCATTCTCCACCAAGAAGTAGTCAGAATGATCCTTTTAAAATGAATTCATATCAAATCATACCTCTGTTCAAGACCTTCCAGCCATTTCACATCTCACAATAAAATTTTACTTTTTTTAATGTTTTATTTATTTTTGAGAGAGAGAGAGACAGCAGGAGCAGGGGAGGGTCAGAGAGAGAGGGAGACACAGAATCAGAAGACAGGCTCCAGGCTCTGAGCTGTCAGCACAGAGCCCGACACGGAGCTCAAACCCACGAACCCTGAGATCATGACCCGAGCCAAAGTTGGACGCTTAACCGACTGAGCCACCCAGGTGCCCCTTACAATAAAATTTTAAATCCTTACCCACAAGCCCACTCATGTCCTGACTCCCTGCTACTTCTTACCTTCCCCCTTTCCACTCTCTACCTCCTTCACCCTGCTAAAGCCACCCCTGAACCCTGAGCGTTCCTTTAGTCATGCTAAGAACTTCTCCATATCAGGGCTGTGCACTTGTTTTCCATTCTGTCTGCATGGCTCGCTCCTCATTTCATTCAAGTCTGTGCTCACCTGTAAGCATCTGGCTTCAGGGCGATTTTCTCTGAGTATCCCGCATATAACAGCAGCCCCCGCCCCTCATGATCTAGCCCCTTGCTTTGCATTATTTTCTCTGGGGATTTCATGCTACATATTTATTTGTCGGCTTCTCATGAGTCCCTCCTGTCAGACAGCGGTTCCATGGGGACAGCTCCCTGGTTTTGTGTTCGTATGTCTGGAACAGTGTTTGGAACACAGCGCTCAGCAGACGCTCACTCAGTGGTTGTGGAAATCTGTTAGCGTAAGAGGCATATCCCAAGGAATTGTTTACTTAAAAAGATAAAGTGTCCAGGGCTCAGTTGGTTAAACATCTGGTGCCAGGTCAGGTCATGATCTCAGAGTTTGGAGTTCAAGCCCTGCGTTGGGCTCCACTCTGATAGAAAGGAGCCTGCCTCAGGTTCCCCGCCCTCCTCTTTTCCTCTTTCTCTCCCTCTCTCTCTGCCCCTCCCCTACTCTTGCTCTCAAACTTTCTCTCTCAAAAATAAATAAATAAAAAGATAAAGTGTCCATGCTTCCAAATGATCTTTTTTTTGTAAATTCAAGTGGCTACAAAATTACCCATAAGACAGTGTCTCGGTGACTAACTTGTATGTTAATTTAATCTCTTAAATAGTAGAGAAAGGGTGGAAACACAGCTAACAGGGCAGGAAGGCCTGACCACACACATCTTGGGATCCAACACCTCAGATCCTGTATACTAGTCCCCCAACATGTCCTGTCCCTTCCCACCCTTTCGGACACTGCTGCCTAGACTTCCTGGACTGTCCAACCCACATCACCACAGCACCTTGAACGCAGGTGGCCGTCTCAATAAAGATTTGGTGGATTACAAACCTAGAAAGTTGCAGTAGACTGACTCCCCAGCCTCACTATTTAAAACCCTTTCCTAGGACCGCTGATGTGACCCTCTGTTTGCTCAGAAGACAGTTGGCTCTCATCAGCCCCACAGTGTGGTCTGTGCAAACACTGATCACACATCCCAAATACTAAATTCACAGGTGGCTATAGAAAAGGTTCTCCTTTCACGGACCGTGGAAAAACAATTGTGCCCACATATGATTGCTCAGAGAAGGGGGAAATTAAATAAGATGGTCTTGCTAAGCTATGTGGAAGTGAATCATTCAGAATAAAATTACATTAGCATCAGAGAGTCTAATATTTAAGCCCCGGGATCCCTTACTTTTTCCTTATGAATATTTTTGTATGTTCAATGAACAGAAATTTCCCTGGCTCATAGAGTGGGAATAACTTTGATATTTTTCTTCAACTATAGACCAGACAGATAAAACATGTACCTATTTCTTCCCCAGGGGAGTAACAATGTAAGCTTCCAGAAACGTCCATAATTCCTACATCTGCTATTTTCTCTGTCCTTGATTTGTTCCTCTTTCCATGAATCTTAAGTGTCTTTAGTTTGTAATAGACATGCATGTGTGAATTTCAGAGGAGATAAACTGCTGGTATTTGTTATGCTTTTCCATTTTTCTCTGCTCTCAATTTCTGCCTTCCCAAACTTCCATTACTTTGTGAAGTCGTGTGCATGTGCGCACATGTGTGTGTGTGTGTGTGTGTGTGTGTGTGTGTGTGTAGACATGTAGAGAAGGCATTTCTAACTTAAGGAGCTCTAGATTCTATGACCATGTGGTGGATCAAAGCACTGTGCCTTTATCAAAGTAGCCCTATCAAGCTATACCTTCTTAGGTATTACATTTTGCAAAATTTGTTGGGGGGGATGCCGTGTTTAGGAGAAACATTGGCATAATAGAAGAAGATAAGTGATCAAGATATAGAAGGATATAGAACACATATTCAAGACTCCTTTGGATGAAGGTGAAGAAATATAACTCAAGGGGCACCTGGCTCAGTCTGTTGAGCGTCTGACTTCGGCTCAGATCATGATCTCACGGTTCGTGGGTTCAAGCCCCGTGTCTGGCTCCATGCTGTCGATGGGGAACCTACTTGGGATTCTCGCTGTCTCCTCCCTCCCTCGCTCTCCCTGCCCTCCGCCACTTGCACTTTCTCTCTGTCTCTCTCAAAATACATAAACTTAAAAGAACAAAGAAATACAATTCAAAGTACATGCACCAAAAGGAGAATCTTAATGACTCACAGGACCAAATGGTCTACACATGGGCCAGTTTCAGGCATAGTGAGATCCAGGTACTGAAACAACATTGTCAGCAGTCTGTCTCCTTCTCTCAGTTGTGCTTTCCCTTTTTGAGGATCTTTTCTTAGGGATGTTTTTCCCATGGGACAGAAAGATGGCCATTAACCACGCTGAGTCTGCAACCTGCTAGGTGAGCAGGTCCAACGGAAAGAAGTTGCCCATTTTCAGTGGTTCCAGAACAAATCCCAGGGAAATCTTCCACTGGGCTAGCTTGGAGAATGTTCTCATGCCTGAGTGGATCCCTGTGGTCACAGGAGGCTGAGGTCAGCCCCACCTGAACCACATAAAATGAGAGCATGAGAGGGAATGGCCCCCAAAGAAACCCAGAGTGCTGTTCCCAGGAGAGGGAATGGGTATCATCAAAGATGGCAGCTATCCATCATTCCACTTCATATGATGGAAGATTGAATATGTTGGAGGAGACTTGGTGGGGCATGACCTGCAGATCTGGGATGCGGGAGAGCAGTCCGATGTATTCTGTGACAGGTGCATCGGAATGTGGGTCAGAGGGGTATGCCAGTCAGCCCACTTCCAAAGCCTGCGCTGGCTCCTCCACTCCCTTCCAAGCTGTACACCTGCCTGGCACAAACCAGAAAGGGGGTGCCACGCCAGCGAGACCCAGCATGAAAGCCCTGCCCGCAGTGACTCAGCCTGGTTGTTTCACTTCCTTGCGTGTCAGCTTCCCCAGATTCAAAGGATCGTTTCACTGACTTTGATGGGTCCCATCTGGCTTGGTGCTCAGAGCTGGGAGTCATTGATCGCTCAGTCGGGGCCAGCCTCCCTCCTCACCACCTCGCCTTCTTTCATTCGAGATTGTCTTCTGGGATAGCAGAGTCTAATTTCCTAAAACGTGCAATTACACAATTCCTAACACTTCCTAAAGCTTGCTATTCACATATGTTAACAAGGATGAGGTGTTGCCAATTCCGAACACCTGGGCGCTGCTTGGGGCACCCTCGGCTGTGCAGCTGTGACAGCTGTGTGGCTTCTCTCTGGATTCACGGCAGCCGCACCTCTGTGCGTGCATGTGTGTGTGTGTGTGTAAGCAGGGGGGTCCTGTGGCAAACAGAAGGGCGGGCACTGGAACGCGTGGTAGGCGCTGGGAGGCAAAGAGAACTCTACTAATATGGGAAGAGGCAGTGCGTTTGCCTTTGTTGTGCCTGTCTTTAGGAAGCAGGTACAAACTCAAGCGCGTTTTACCAGTGGGCAGTGACTCCATGCTGAGGGCACTGAGGGGACAGAGGCCACAGCCCGCTGCTGCTTCTGTGGTCTTCCCTCCCTTTCCTCATCTCAGAATTCCCAGAGTTGGCGTTGGCGGCTGACTCAGAGCAGCGAGGCTCTGCCTGTCCCTGTGGGCTGCAGGCGAGCTGGTGCCGATGGGGAAAGAGCCATGTGACTGGGCCCAGCAGGACCACAGCTGCACCTGAGGCACACCCGCAGCGTCGGATGCAAGCTGCGGTCTGTCTGCATACTCGACTGGATGCCGGTGAGCAGTAAGACCGGTCCAGGATTATCACTTGCAAAGCCGGACTTCTCTTTAGGAACCGTGTCTCTCTGCATGGCAGTGGAGTACATATGCGTGTGTGGCCATCAGGTCTTTCAGAAGATCCCAGGCACCTGGAAATCAAACAAACTCCAATGTTGATGAATCGGGAGCTGATTATAGGGACCGTGATACATACGGACGGTGGAACAGTGTGTAACCATTACAAGAGTGAGGACAACTCCATGTGCCGATCTGGGAAGACTTCTAGGCTCTATCGCTCTCTGAACAATTCAACCTGCAGAAGAGTAGTACCTTGTAAGGCATATGCAGGTCATAAACGAAGATGCCCACACATACATTTTATATGTTGATGTCTGTTCAGGAAGGAATACTAGAATCCCCAGGTTTTATCTGGTCTGTGGCCTTTTAGACATAAGTCTACACCTCTCAGACTCCCCTGTGGCTAAGACCCACCCAGTGGGGTGAGCACTGTGATGTGTGTGGCTTCTGGTGTTGCCTTGAAATGGAGTGGAATGTCCTCGGGGCCCTTTTCTCCCTGCTGTGGAAGTGTGGGAGGCTCTCTCCCATCATGCAGGCAGGGGAGATTGTGAGACAGAGAGCCAGAAGAGGCTTGGGTCCCCAACCAAGAGGTAGCTACTACAGCCAGGATGGCCTGCTGTGACCAGGGGGACATACCAGCTCACGTCTTACCAGTATTCCTGTGTGCACAGGGTCTCTTTGTTTTAGCAGTGATTTCTACCCTCCTAGGAGCAGAACGCCCCCCTGCAGTTGACAGTGGTCACCTCTGAGGCCTTACAGGTGGACGAGTGAGGGGAGAGGGATTCTGATTATCTTACTGTTTTACCCTCTATGATATTTTAAATGTTGCACCTAATATGCCTTGCTTGTTAATTTTATTAAACCTAGGTGCCAGAATTAAGTGCATATCAGCCATGGCTCATGATACGGTCCCATCTTTGGTCCACACAGGGCCTGTCTTTATTAAGTTTGTTAGTTATTTCTTTACAGAAGCACAAGCACCACCTGGCCACGCCACCCCCATCCCCAGCCAAGGGAGGACCTAACCATCATCCTCCTCTCACATATGCAGTCCCCCGGGGCGCCTGATTGTTCTCTTGAATTTTTTGGTCCCTTTGCTTTTCTTCAGATATATCTTCATTGCATCTGAATGAACTCCTGAAAAGCCCATTTTCATTTTAGTTGACTTTATCCTTGTAAAAAGGATGCGATGCCATATGTAAAAATTTGAGACTGTTTCCGCTTCATGGTGCCCACATCCACATCTGTGCAAGTTGCTCCCGGTCAGAGGTCTGCAAACATTTTCCGTAAAGAGCCACGTATGAAACGTTTCAGGCTCTGCAGGCCGCGTACAGGCTGTCATAAATTCTTCTTTGTTTATTTTGTAACCCTTAAAAAAAATGCAAAAGCCAGGGTGCCTGGGTGGCTCAGTCGGTTGAGCATCCGACTTCGGCTCAGGTTATGATCTCACAATTCGTGAGTTTGGGCCCCACGTCAGGCTCTCTGCTGTCAGTGCAGATCCCGCCTCTGGATCCTCTGTCCCTCTCTCTCTCTGCTCCTCCCCCACTTGCACACACGCATGCACTGTCTCTCTCTCTCTCTTTCTCTCTCTCTGTCTCTCTGTCTCAAAAATAAACAAACATTAAAAAAATGCAAAAGCCGTCCTTAGCCTGCAGACCACACAAGAACGTAGTTTGCTGACCTCTGCTCGGGCGCTGGATAATATTAATGGTACCATGGTTTATTCGTCAGTTCTTCCATTAATGATACTTGGTTTATCTCTGGGCTTTTGCTGTTGGACAGAGTGTATTCTACGTCATCCGCTGTGACATGTGTGCAGCAGATTCTTTGGGGACCCTCCCCAGGAGTGATTGCTGGGTGATGATGGGAGCATCCATCTTCGGGGGGAAGGGTGCTGAACGTGTCATTTTGGAGACAAGAGCACCAAGGTCACTGCCGTTGAAATTTGCTGCCCCTGAGTCAGTTTCCCTGCCATCTGGGCTTATTGGTTACTCTCTGTGGCCTCCTAGCTGTTTGGCCTGGTAGTTTTCTTCACTGTGCCTTCACGGTCCCGCTCGGAAGCTATTGCTTCCCAGGCATGTTTTGCCTGACCCGATCCGCCTGTGGGGCAGCCGGTGTAAATGTAGGCTTTGGCGACAGACTTGGCCTGAGTCCAAGCTGTGCTGCTTGACCAGGTCACGTCACTCAACAGCTTTGAAGCGCAGGGTCACCTCCATGAAGCAGTGCAGAACATCAGATCCTCAATCCACTGCAAAGAGCAGGAAACGACTCTAAGTACCAAACACAGGGAAGCAGCCACGTCAGAGCTGGAGAAATGACGGCCTCTCTGGGTCTCAGTGGAAGGGTCTCATGGACACCTTTTGGGCCACCTCACTTTTCATTGACTCCTCAAACATTTTTTGAGCACCTACTATTTGCCAGCTGGCCTGGGTGCTTGGAAAACAGCAGGGTAAGGGGGTGGCTCGTCATGTTATATAAGGTGGACTGGGTGGACCTCATCCGTGAGGGTGGCATGTCAGCAAAGACTTGAAACAGGTGAGAGAAGGAGAGTGTGGCTACATGGGCGAGCGCTCCAGGCAAAGGGGAATGGGAGAGGGCCCTGAGCTGAGACCATCCCTAACCCTGGAGCACAGCGAGCATCAGAGGACGAATGGCTGAGGCCAGAAAGATCCCACAAGACCCTGCGGGCTATCGCCCTGCAGGAAATGGGGAGCCACCGCAGGGTTATGAGTAGAGGAGTCATGTGAGGAGGTGGCCACCAGCTGAAGGTGGGGCAGGGGCGGGAGGATCTGTTTCCAAGTTCATTCGTGTGACTGTTGGCAGGAGGCTTCGGTTCCTCGTCTCGTGGGCTTCTCGGGGGGTTGGTCATGACCTGGCGTCTGGCTTCCCCCAGAGCAAGTGATCCAAGAGAGACAGGTAGACAGAGAGAGACACACAGAGAGACTGTCACTTGTTCCTTGAGAGCAAGTCACTGAGTCCAGCCCACACCCAACAGGAGGGGATTGATTACACAAGGGAACAAACACCAGGAGGCAGGGACCATCGGTGACAACCGAGGACACAGAGAACACAGGTAGAGACAGAGAGATTGGTTAGGAGGTCCGTGCAGTGATTCAGGGGAGAGCTGCTGGGGTGTCCCGTACTAGGAAGGTTGCAGCAGAGACGGGGGACATCGCTGGGCTCTGGGCAAGATTCCCTGACTGACGAGACATGACATGTGAGGCAGGGAGTGAGGTAAGGGTGGCTCCGGGGCTTCGGGCCTGAGCAGCTCATAGGACGGAGTTGCCGCTGAGATGGCATTGTGTAGGGAGGAGAAATGAGAAGCCCAGTGTGACCCAGGGAGGCAGTCTGGGAGGGAAGACTGAAACGCCAGGGGGAGCACATGGGTGGCTTCGCTTGGATACATGGATTTACTCCAGTCAGGGGAGGGTGGTTTTTGTAATACCCACTGAACATCAAATTAACATCTTCAAGTGTACAATTCAGTGGGATTTGGTACACTCTCTTTTTCTTTTTTTGGGTTTATTTATTTATTTTGGGGGAGAGAGAGAGAGGGAGAGAGAGAACAGGGGAGGGGCAGAGAGAAAGAGAGAGAGAATCCCAAGCAGGCTCCGCACTGTCAGCGCAGAGCCCACCACGCGGCTCGGACTCATGACCTGAGCTGAAACCAATAGTCGGACGCTTGACCAGCCAAGCCACCTAGGCGCCCCAGTACACTTTCGAGGCTGACAGCCATAACCTCTATCCAGTCCCAGAACATTTTTATCACCCCAAGGGGAGGCTTGTACACACAAAACAATTACTTCCAGTTCTCCCCTCCCCCCGCTCCCTGGAAACCACTAATCTACATTCTATCTTTATGGATTTACATATTTCTGGGTATTTCATATAAATGGAGTCATATGACGTGTGTCAGGTGCCTTTCATCTGGCATGATGTTTCCAATGTGCACGCACGTGGAGGCACGCGTTAGTACTTCCTTCTATGGCTAAGTAATATCCTATCCTGTGGATGTATCACATACTGTTCCTCCATTCTTCAGTTCATAGATATTTGGGTTATTTCCACTTCGGGGCAATAACAGATAATGCCACTATGAACATTGGTGTACACGTGTTTGCTTTCACTTCTTTTGAGTCTGCACACGGGCGTTGAATGGCTGTGTCACATGGTATTTCTAGGGCTTACTTTTTGAGGAATCCCCCAACTCTCAAATCACCGCCGTTGTACCATTTTACATTCCCACGAGCAATGTATGAGGTTCCCATTTCTCCGCATCCATATCAACACATCTTATGTCTTTTTCATTTTAGCCCTTCTGGACAGTGGAAGGGTGTCTCACTGTGGTTCTGATCTGCATTTCCCTAATGACTAATGATGTTGAACATCTTTTGTATTTACGGCCATTTGTAGATCTTCTTTGGAGAAATGTCTACTCAAATCCTTGTCCATTTCTAATGTGCGCATTTGTCTTTTTGTTGAAAGTGTTTTTATGCCATCCGGGTACTCACCCCTTACCAGATATGTGATTTGCAAATACCGTCTCTCATGCCAGGGTCGCCTTTTCACTCTCTCGATGCTCTCCTTGGATGCACCAAAGTGTTTTATTGTAACAAGTTCCAGTTTTTCTGGTTTTTCTTCTGTGGGTTGTCTGGATAGGGTGTGTATACTTATCTATGTTAAAAAGTGATGGCATTTTCAGAAGTAGGTGCAAAGAGATGCCGAGTGGGCACAAAAGAGACCTTCACTATAATTAGCAAGCTCATAGGATGAGATGACTTCGCACAGAGTGAGTACCTAATAAATGTTCACTTTTATGAAGTCTAGCACGTGTTTGCCATGTAATTTGGGGAAGAATAAATATGGTGGAGGCAGATGCCACAATTCTTTCTCTTGGTCTCTGCCCGGAGTAACTCTGGATTGTCCTGGCGGAACGGGAAAGAGAAAAAGGTTTTGGAAGCATCCATACTGAAAAAGAATAGTTTTAAATGGGCCTCCTTCCCATGACGTGGCAATAGTTTAAAAGTTCAGTCTTTAGGGAGGAAAATATTTTTAGGATCCTGTTTTAAAAATACCATCAGCCAGCCCTTGATAAGATTTACACATTGCAAAGACATAAAGAGGTGTTTATTTTAGTCTTTATTTATTTTGGGGAGAGAGATAGAGTGTAAGTGGGGAAGGGGCAGAGAGAGAGGGAGACGCAGAATCTGAAGACAGGCTCCAGGCTCTGAGCTGTCAGCCCAGAGCCTGATGCGGGGCCTGAACCCACGAACCATGAGATCATGACCTGAGACAAAGTCGGACACTTAACCAACTGAGCCACCCAGGCGCCCCCTTAAAGCAGAGTTTAGACGCAGGCAAATAGAATTCTAAATCTCTGAAATTCTCCCATCTTATTCCTCTTCAACCTCTTTGGTGAGTAGCTGTTCATTTGTCAGAGCAGAGTGATCCCTTGTCTCTGAGAAGGTTGTTCTGAGGCTCCTTGTGGCTGTCACCCGGGGTTGTCTCCCCAAGCCTCGTGTCCCCTCTGCCCTGTTCATAGCAGGTGATTTTGCCCACACTTCTTAGACGGATTCTATCACTCGCATGAGTTTAGACACTTTCCCACTCTTAGAGAGAGGAACTCCATCTTCTAAGCCCATCAAGGAGATTTCTCTCTCCTCCAGCCCAGCGATTATTTTAGGAATAACACTGAGCCTGTTCCAGCTCAAAACATAGAAAGAAA
Organism: Helogale parvula; assembly: GCA_004023845.1. Classification (NCBI taxonomy): domain Eukaryota; kingdom Metazoa; phylum Chordata; class Mammalia; order Carnivora; family Herpestidae; genus Helogale; species Helogale parvula. The sequence continues at coordinate 82,925 of PJEM01007363.1, forward strand.
GCCTGCTTCATGGCTTCTGGGGGACCTGTCCTCAGGGGAAAAAATGGGGCAGAAAATGTTCCTCTTCCTCACCGTATGTCACTGTGTGTACAAGCAAAGCCTGGAACCACCGTAGGCAATGTGCAACCATAATAGGAATCCGTTGTGTCCAATATGGTGGCATAGAAAGAACCTGGGTCTTCCGTTGGTGTTAGTGAGCAAATTAGCCAACCTGGATTTGTCCCATCTTCAGATTTCTTCACAGATCAGTGATAGCACGTTCCCTTCCTGGCTAGTATACTTTCAGTTAAGTCTTCTGTTGCTTATAGCTAAAAAGCCCCCTAAGCGATGCATTATTTCAGGAGAAACCCACATAGGAGATCCATGGTGGAAAGGGGCACCCACCTCATTGAGCAGATAACTGCGTCTTTCTGTGGGACCAGTGTGGTGAAGAGGTCGCCTTGCAATTGTCCAAACACTGATAAAGAAGAAAATCAACAAAACTCTCATCTTTCTCTGGTGGGAATTTGCAGATGAGCAAGATCGGGAGTAAAATGGGGGAGATTCGATTCTTTCTGAAATAAGAAAAGAAAGAGTAGAGAAAGGGTAGATAAAATACATAAAAGCAGACACTCAGAGCTCCCCAAAACTATTATGCCTCTGGACACGTTCCTCTTCTCATTCTGTGAACACAGAGGGTGGAGGAAAAACCAGTCAAACAATAAGTGCTTGAACCACTTTAGATCTTGAGCAAATTATTTATACATTAGGCATGGGGTGGGGGTGGGGAGGATTAGAGTGGGCAGAGCTGTATACGAATCAGAGTTCTCCAGAAAAACAGAGCCAACGGGGCGCAGATATGTATAGACAGGTGTTTGTGATGATGAATTGGCTCACGTGATTATGGAGGCTGACAAGCGCCCCGATCTTCAGGGTGAGTCAACCAGCTGCAGACCCAGGACCGCTGATGTTCTGGGTCAAGCCTGACGGCCGGGAAAGCAGGGAGGCCCCGCTCCAAGGCAGTCAGGCAGAAGGAATTCACTCTTATTCAGGGAGAGTCCATTTTGTTTGGTTCTGTTCAGGCTTTCCACTGATTGGATGAGGCCCACTTGCGCCAGGGAAGGCCGTCTGCTTTACTCAGTCTGTGGATTTAAATGTTGGACTTCTCCAGGGGCACCTAGTTGGCTTAGCCGCTAGGAAGAGCATGTGACTCTCAATCATGGAAGCCGTGAGCTGAAGCCCCACGTTGGGCACGGAGCCTACTTTAAGAAAGGAAAAATATGGGGTGCCTGAGTGGCGCAGTCAGCTGACCATCCATCCAGCTTCCTTCGCCTCAGGTCATATGATCTCATGTTTCATGAGTTCAGGCCCCACATCGGGCTCACTGCTGTCAGCCTGTCAGCGCAGAGCTGGCTTCAGATCCTCTGTCCCCATGTCTCTGCCCCTCCCCTGCTTGCACTTTCCCAAAAATAAATAAACGTTTTAAACTGAGAAATAAATGTGATACTTATCAAAAAAAACCCTCATAGGAATATTCAAACAATGATTCACCAAATATCTAGACGGTTTGTGGCCCAGTCAAGTTGGCACATAAAATTAGCCATAATATCAGCAACAGCTTTTCTAAAAACACAGTCTTTGCTCCTTCCCATAAGCCATCCTTGGACCCCTAACTTGTTAGCAAAGCACCTCTCGGTTTGGAACATCAGTGTGAACACTGAGGATGCCTTCCGTCCTTACCCGGCCACCTGGAGCAGGCCTCCCAAGCCTCTCCGCGAACTTCCCTACTTTTCTGTGGAAGTTTGGTGGCAGCGGACAGATCACATAGCCAGATGTTTCACACCCCTTGTTACAGCATCTGTAGCCAGGAGCACATGGACCAGGGGAGCGGGGTGAGAGGTCCCCCATCAGCGTGCTGGATTGACGCACTCCCTGCACTCGGAGCACCCCCACTGTGCCCGGGTCACCTTCCGCGTGATTAAATTACGGTCTCCTTAGAAGCTCTCTTACTCAACTTGGGGTCCCTCCTGGGTCCCTCAACGATGCATTGCGCAGGACAGACATTTGGGAGATATTTGTTGATTTGGATTTTAAACTCTGCAGCTCTTTGGAGAAGGGCTTTGCATGGCCAAGTGTTACCGCTGCTCTCCAAATCTCTGAAAGCGTTTTGGGCGCCTGGGTGGCTCAGTCGGTTGAGCGTCCGGCTTCGACTCAAGTCATGATCTCGTAGTTTGTGGGTTCGGGCCCTGCGTCGGGCTCTGTGCTGACAGCTCGGAGTCTGGAGCCTGCTTTGGATTCTGTGTCTCCCTCTCTCTCTTTCTGATCCTCCTCTGCTCACAATGTCTCTCTCTCAAAAATAAATAAAGCATTAAAAAATAATAATAATAAAATGAAAACATTGTAGCAGGTGCCCGCTTTTTCTGAAATCACTGGCAAATAGGAGAGGTTGAGGGGGCACCGACTGCGGAATCAGAAAAGGCTGGGTTCACACTCCAGCTTTAGCAGTTACTGAGTGGCCTGAAACATTTTTCTTAAGCCTCAAACTAGTTTTTTCCTGTAAAAAAAAAAAGGAGGAGGGGGGAGCATTTCAGTCCAAAGTTATGCCCGGTCCTAGAGATCTGATTCTGATTTCTTATAAGCTACAGACAGCGGGCAGCACTGCCGAAACACTTCTTGTGTGCAGACATGCAAATCCTGTTCTGTCCTGCTGGGGTCCCACCCGCGCCCCGGCCCTGTGGAAGAGTAAGTTTGCCCCCATTTATCATCCCTTCCATCCTTCTGCAGCTACAAAAGTGTCTTTGACGCCTCCTTTGAATGAATTGTAACATTTGCTTGGTTCCCTGGGTAAGAGTAAAATTAGCATTTTTATCATATGTGCATTTTATATCTGCATGCCAGTGCTGGCTCTTCTTAAAGAAAAAATCCGCCTTTAGGACACTCATCTATAAAATTGGGGGGTGGGGGCGGGGGTGATGACAGTGATCTCACAGGGTCGTTTTAGTGACCAAATTCAGTCTCCCCCTGCCCTGGACCCTGTGTTCTTCAGGACCGTGGACTCTGAAGGCAGGTCCTGCTGCAGCCTGGCTCCGAATGCTGCTGTGGCTCTCAGCTCACAAGGCCTTCTGTATCCCCGCGACCTCCCTCTGGCCTCAGGTCCCCCGCACTCTCCCTTCACGCCTTCCCAGCCGCAAAGGGCTGCTCGCTGTTCTGCAAACACACAGGGCTGCTCCTGCTTCAGGACCTTTACTCTGCCCTCGGTCATCGACGCGGCTAATTGCTCACTTCAGGTCTTGATCCAGGTATCACCTCCCCAGATGGCCTCTCCTAGCCGCTGGTGCAGACTTTCACCCCACCCACCTCCCCCAGTTCACACTTCCTGTGCCTTTGTCCCACGTCCTTCTCCTTGGCTCTGACCCCTTCCCCCAAGAGCGTGTGTCTTGTACGCACTTACCCCATACATGTACCGCCTTCCCCGCCGGCCTGTGAGCTCCACGAAGGCAGGGATTTTCTCTGTTCGGCTCACCGCTGTCTCCTCAGTGCCTGGAGTGACACCTCACACGTGGTTGGCCCTCAATAAATGAATGCTCTAGAAGAACTGGCAGAAAGCGCTTAGCCCGACGCTTGACACATAGGAAGGGCCCCCGGTAGCACCTGCCATGGAGACAGTGTAGAAGATGGCGAGGAGCCCCTGGGTGGAGGGGGTTGGCTGAGGAGGCTGATTCCTGAAGAGAGGAGAAGGGAGGAGACACTTCCAGGAACCCTGAGGGAGGAGGGCGGGCCAGAGAAACATCTAGATCGCCGCAGCGGTCCTGGTCCGAGTGATGTTGGATGAACTGTCCATTCGACACCTTAGTCCTTGGCTAGCACGCGCTGTGTTCCACCCGGCGGGAGTCACAGCCAGAAATCCACAACAGCCTCGATGGCAAGGTCTCGGGGGAGGGGAGGATGTCGGGGGGAAAAGATCAGAAAGACTATTTGAGTCCACTTCATACATTTCTCTGCCACACTTGAGCAATTTAGGAAAATTGGCACAAATAAATGGAAATTGCTTTGCACTGAAGTGCCTGATTGCAGGAATGAAAGATAATTTTTCCTTGGTTAAGAGCTATTGATATGAAGGTCAGCCAATGCAGATGTGGGTGATGGATCTCCGTGACAGTCTCCGAGTCCCGCTGACTCTGGGGTTTCCTGTCACCGTGCGGCTCCACGCTCCTTGTATACGCCCTGCTTCTAAAGCCTCGGGAAGGATCATCATTTCAGTCCCAGCGACCCTACTCTTGAGAACCACGTTTGGTCTTTATGGATTTACATTAGAACCACAAACTAGATTTTGTTCATATGATAGTTTGGAAACCAATGGAAAAAAAAATTTTAAATCTCTCTTTCAATTAATTCCTCTGCTAATTGGTTTTAACTTTAATTGATTTTGAGACCCATTTCGAGACACTTAACACTGGCAGGCAGCCACTTCCCTTTCATCTCCTTCAGAGAACTCATCCAATTAAAAATACATTACAACATTTTCATGCAAAGAAATTGGGGTGCCATTTTGTTTTTTAAAAGCTCCGGACCTTAACCTCTGGGGCCGCGTGACGTCAGAACCGGCCTATGAGAATCTCCAAGTCAGAGATTCTCCCCTTTGCTAAATGATGGGTCCGAAGCCAGAAGCCAACCTTCTGGGCCCGTCAGCCAGAAGGTTGTCCTTCAAGGGAAGCCAGGGGTCCCATTCCAAGATGTCACCCTGCATATTACGGGCACTCTAACCTCCAGAGAGGGAGTATTTGTTCATTTACTCATGTATTCATTTGTCACTTCCATCATTCATCAGATATTTTTTGAAAGACATTGTGACCTAGGTCCTACCCAGGCCCATGCTAAGATAACAGCCCACAGCCTTGGGTACTGCATACTTGCAGTGTGGCTAGTCCTCGCTGAATTGGGCTAGCATAAAAAAGAAGTCAGACTCTGAAGTCACAGCATGAAAGAAAACAATGTAAAATATCTCCGTGATTTTGCATATCGGTTACAAGTCAAGATCGTATTTTGAGTACGTTCTTACAAATTAAAAATAGTATTACAATTAATCCCACCTCTTTCTTTTTAGGTTTTTAATGTGGCTACTGAAAAGTTTTAAATTGTGTATGTGGTTCACGTTACATTTCTAGGGAGTGGTGCTGGTCTAGGTATTGGGATCCAGCAGAAAACAAAACAACCTAATGGAGACAATACAGGACTCAAAAAGAGAGGAAGAAAGAAAGGAAGGGAGGGAGGAAAGGAGGAAGGAAGGAAAGAAAGAAGGAGGGAGGGAGGGAGGGAGGGAGGAAGGAAGCAAGAGTTACAATGTATAGTATGTCAGATTGTGATGAGTGCTGTGGGGGGAAAAGATAGGAAAGGTAGTTGGAGACTGGGAGGGAAAGACACATTATTTAACTCGGGAGGTCAAGAAAGATCTCACCAAAAATGAGACCCTTCTGGAGGGAGCAGCCAATGAGTGCTAAGTGAGTCTACTTTGCAAGGGGCCAGTGCAGGGAAGAAAAAGTTAATAGCATCCCTGTTGCTCAGGATGCTTAAACTGGCAAAAAACTCCTACCAGGTTAGGGGAAAAAGGGACATTTTGGCTTCTATCTACAGCAGGCAGACATAGACCAGGGGTGATCAAACGCCAGCCACATGAGCATTCCCTGGAGGGCTTGTTGGAACCCAGATGGGTGGTGGCTCCCGTCCGCCAAAGCTTCTGATTCAGCAGGTCTGGGAGGGACCCAAGAATCTGCATTTCTGGTAAGTTCCCAGGAGCTGCTGCCTCAGCTGGTGGCCCAGGGACCACGCTTTGAGCATTGGTGCGTTAGGAACACCTAACACCTTTCCAAAACCAGCAAGTGGAAGAATCAACATGCTCTTTGTAACCATGGCGATGACAGCAGTTAGCAGTAGTTCCGGGAGCAAAAAGGTTGTTTCAGGCAGGGCGGAATCAGGAATAGCGTAAGTGGCTCGCTCCATTTTGGACCCGCTGTCTGGTTCTTTACCGGGGAGAGAAGGGCAGGAGGCTGCTAAGGTGTGGTAAAATCCTGGTGCACCATTGGCTTTTAAAAACTCCATACGGGTGTTATTTTGAGAAGTAGAGAAGGTGGATTTTCAGAAGGAACGGGCGTGGCAGAAGCGGCACTTGTCACTGGGCCCTAGAAGGTCACGGCTGTGCATTTTTGAGAAGTGGCAATACATCACAGGGCTCACCTCCAGGTGGGGCCTGGCCCCAGGGCGCCCTCCCCAGGGCGACTTGCTGGGCGCTTCTGGCACACGTGACACATCACTGCCCGCAGAGGGGCAGCAGGGGCCCGCTGACCTGGGTCTGTGCCCAAGGAGGAGGAAGAATTGCTTTGGCTCTAAGATGTTCTCCAGTGACAGAATTGGGTCACTCGGCGACAGAGGGGAACTTTCAGGGGGGGACCCACTAACGGGTGATTTATAAGCTCAGTCTGGAGCCCGGCCGCCCCTGTCCTGCCTTTGTCCTGAGGTTCTCTCTCATCCCTCCCATGCTACTGCCCCCTGGGAAGGCGTGGCGGAGAAGAGTGGGGGGCACAGAGAAAGAGGCGGGAGGGGATGGTTTGGAGTGGATCCTCCAAGCTTTGGGCAGGCTGCTCTTCTCCCCACCCCCCTACCAGGGGGTGGATTTTCTGTACCTCCCCCAACACCGTCAGCAAGATAAGATCCCTGGGCCTCAGATCAGAGAAGCCTTGCTTAGATTGTAGGGAATGATATTGTGATTTGTAATAAGAGATACACATTTGATCTTCATCCCAGTTTCTGGCCCTGAGCTCCTAAAACCCATGGAATTTCCTGTAATGAAAGCAACAAGGAAGTATCTCATTATGTTCATGAGGTGACTTTTGGAATGCACCTAAGGGTGGGGGCTTGTTGCCAGGGGAACCACTCCCTGGATTAGAGGGTTAGAGTTTTCAGTCCCATCCCCCACCCCCCTGGAGAGAGAGGGTCTGGAGGTCAACTCAGTGGTCCTCGACCACTGATTTCATCAGCCCTGCCTTTGCAATGAAGTCTCCACAAAAACCCAAAGGACAAGGTCTGGAGGGCTTCGGGGCGGGTGGACATGTGGGGTGTTGTGCTAGTGACGCACCTGGACGGGGCACGGAGGCCCCGTACCCCAGACGTCTCTTCCATCTGGCTGTTCCTGAGCTCGATCTTTCTGTAATGAACCGGGGCTGTAGTAAGTAAACGGTTTCTCTGTGCGCTGTGAGCTGCTCTAGCAGATTGATCAGACCCTAGGAGGGGGCTGTTAGAACCTACCGTCTGTGGCCAGCTGGTCAGAAGCACAGGGGACAGCCTGGACTTATAACGGGCATCTGGAGGGTGGTGGGGATGGTCTTGTAGGACTGAGTCCTCACCTGTGGGACCTGGCGCTTTCTCCGGGTAGATAATGTCAGAACTGAGTTGGACTAGAAGACATCAGCGGGTGTTCGTGGCCGAGTGGTGTGGGGAAGAACCCCACACTAGAATTCAGTGCAGAATTGTTATGCCCAGATTTATAATATCGTCCTCAAAAGCCAGAGACCGCCAGGGAGACCGAGTCACGCATGCAAAAGCAAAGGGCAGTTTTATTATGGGCTTATAAGCTTGGGCTCACAGACTTCACCAACACAGTGGACCCATGCTGCGAGCCAGCCCCAAACATGGCGGGGTAGGGGCTTTTTTAGGGAGGGGGCGTTACAGGAAATGGCAACACAGGCACAGCGATCCAATCCCTACCCCCTATCAATACAGGCAGTAACTTTATCCGCACATCGATACTTTTAGTGAGAGCCAATCACAACATTTAGAGTATTGACCAATCATAGAGTGGGCCCAGGGCCCTCACGTAGGGCGTGACTCGTCTTAAGCAATAGGTGATTATCTTATAGCCTCCATCTTTAGGCCCGCCCTTAGAAATGTTAGCTGGCCTTCAAGGTCAGAGGGGAAGCTTGAATCAGACCTGCATCCTTACAGAATCATTTATAGGATGACTCCGTGTGCCCAGGACTGAGGTGCTGCTGGGACACGGGATCTTCCAAGAGCATGAGGCAAACCAAGGCAAGTTGGTCACCCCACTTGACATGATTGTGAGTGTCCACTAAGACTCACCTGTGGGCTGTCCATTGTAGCACTGTATAACAGCAAATAATTGGAGCACAAAGTAATTCAACAAATATTTATTTGGCATCTAGTCTGTGCTAGGGACTATCCTAGGTGGTGGGAATGAGCCATGATCAAAAGAGACAAAAATGTCTAATTATACTAAATTATAAAGTATGGAATAGTCATATCATAGACTACTTACACCCCCCCAAAATGCTAAGGGAGAATATTAAATTACATCAAAGGTGCTTCTGATATAATAAGCTTAGGAAAAACGATATAGTGGACATCTTTGGTTTTCATCTGCCTCTCATTTCTTCTTCCTTCTGTTGTTGGCGGCCTTTGCTTTGGGGAGCTTCCCTGCCCCCATCTGGGACTTGGGGAGGGAGCAGTCATCCAGGACGGGCATCTTTGTGTAAAGTCACCATCCATGTAGGTTGTTCTGACTGGATGTTGCACGACCTTCGACTACAGTGTAAACACGCTCCCAAGGGTTATGCAGTCTACAACCTGAACAACTGTATGGGCAGTCCAAACATATGCTCCAGTTAGACCCCGCTCCCAAGAAATCAGAGCTGGAGTGGAATGCTGTGATGCCAGGAAATGATTACAACTGGGTCTTCCCAATGGAAACACTCTGAACCGAGGTTTCAGGGTTCACCTGACCCCAGCTTCTCGACGCCTGATTGTTCAAGTCAGCGCTTGAATCTCTGAGCCTTCTTGGTATCTTTCTAATACATTCCTTTTTGTTGTATTAGCCGGAGTTGGTCTGATACTTAGAGCCACACAATTCTGACTGCTCAACAGCTATTGAAAGAGTATGTGTAAAATTATGCCATTAGCATAACAAATGATATGTCTGAATATATGTCATACCATATATGGCATGCATTATGCCTATAGTGCATATGTGTGTGCAGGTGTGTGTCTAAAATCCCAGTTCTCTAGCAGTCACATTATAGATGGTTTTTGTTTTCTCTCTGAAGACATCTTCTAAAGCTTCTACAGGAAGCACATACTACTGTTCTTAAAGTTTATCTTGAGGCAGAGAGAGAGATAAGCAGGGGAAGGGCAGAGAGAGACTTCCAAGCAGGCTTCATGCTGTCAGTGCAGATCCCAATTCAAGGCTCGGTCCCACCACCTGTGAGATCGTTATCAGAGTGGAAATCAGGAGTCGGACCCTCCACTGACTGGGCCACCCAGGCGCCCCAGCACATACTACTTTTTAACAAGAAAACTTAAAAATTAAACTGCACGTAGCTCACACCTAGCAGAGACCATAGGGATTTTAAGCCAAAGCCCTATTTATAAATACATTTGCATTTTGCCTGGAATGTTCCCCAGTGATGATAATCTAAGTGGCAGTTGGCAGTTGGTTGAGGATTTGGGTGTTTGAATGTTGGCCGTCTCTCTGCATCCAAGACACGATCAACAGAAAGATCTTAGTTCCCTGTATCTCTGAAATCCATCGCTTTAGCTTGAAAAGAAAGGGAAAAGTGCAACAATCTAAATTTCCCCCTTTTCTGAGTCGGGGGATGTAAAGGAAGCAATGAAGTGGCACGTGTGTTTAGGACCTAGTTTTTGAACAATGAAGGCTGAGCTCATCAAGGCGCAGGGTCTCGTGCGCTGTCCTCAGAACACCTGGAGCTCTGGCTGAGCGATGAAGAAAGCGAAGGAACGGTTTGATTATGGATTTTACGTGCATCAAAGGTTCTATACGCAGATCCGCCAAGTAGCCTGCAAAGGACGAAGGGGAGGAAGGTCCCAACGTGAGAGAACAGGGTGGACTCCAAGAAAGGATTTTTTTTTCAGTTGAACATATATTTACCAATGCGTTTCGTGTAGTGAGCCTTGTGCTTCTGTGAGGAATTCCAAAGGGAACAGAAGGCTCAGCTGTATCCTTTCTGGCAACTTGCAGTATTCTGGGGGAGATGAGCAGAAAGGGCGTGTGGAGGAAAAATCAAACCACGGGCAGGGGCAGGGGTCAGGGCATGGGGTGCCAGGGATGACGGATGCTGGGGAGGAATCCAGAGTGACCCAGGAGGGATGCAAGGCTGTGAGCTTTGGCTTCGCCCTGGGAGGCTGGAAAGGACTTCAGTAAATGCAGAAAAGTCTTAGAAAAGAGATTAGAGCAGGAGTCTCAAAGTAGAAGCACAGATTCAACCCCCAGGTAGGCCACAGGTGTGTGTTTGTTTTTAACTTGAATGACCAAAAGGAAAAAAAATTTTTAGTTCATTTATTTATTTTGAGAGAGACAGAGGCAGTGTGAGTGGGGGAGCAGCACAGAGAGAGGGAGAGAGAGAATCCAAAGCGGGCTCCTCACTGACAGCAGAGAGCCCAATGCAGGGCCTGCACCCCCAAACCATGAGATCATGACCTGAGCTGAAATCAAGAATCGGATGCTTAACCGACTGAGCCACCCAGGGACCCCCCACCACAATTTAAAAATTGATGGTACGTGTATTCTTATGGTGTCCAGATTTTCTTGAGAACTGCAGATCTCCAGCGAGTCTCAGCTCAGGGCCATCCCTGCAGAGCAGGTGGAGAGGCAGGGACCCTCTAACTTGTCACAGTCCCCACCCTTCTCCCCAGGTGAGGCCACGAGGTTGGTTGCACTGTGCCATCTTGCACTGAGCCCATTTTTTTTATTTGAGTTTGAGAAAGAAGCAGCCACAGAGTGGAAGTGAGAAGGGCACGCTTAGAGTCAGAGAGGGACTGGTCTGAGGTCAGAGCATAACAGGAGGTCAGGGGTGGAGGGGTGAGGCCAGCCTGCCAGCCCAAAGCATGTGGACCTGGTAGAGTAGACACGTAAGAGCCATCGGGAGTGGCCACATCATGACAAGCTTGGGCACTGGCACACCCTCCCGTCAAGGACGAGGCACATGGCGCCTCTGGATCAATGTGACCCCAATATTCACTTCGGGGTCCAACAGAGGTGGGTTCAGGCTCTGCCCACTGATTGCCCATGACCTTGAGAAAAGCATTTACATTCTCTGAGTTTGCTCCAAACCTTCTAAACCAGTGATGGAAATAATGCCTAACGGTATTACCGTGGGGATTAAACAAGGTAGGTCACGTGCTTGGCACAGAGCCTGGTTCCTTCGTTATTGTCATCTTCATCTTAAATCACATAGAATGGTCTCAAACAGTGGTAGACATGGGAGAGGGGAATTCCCTGGAGACATGCGGCAGTATCTGTAGATGGTTTTGGTTGTCATACTGTGGGGGGGAGGGGGAGGGGCCCCGGATGCTACCGGTGTCTAGTAGGTAGAGGCCAGGGAAGCCACTACACATCCGATGGTGCACGGAAGAGCACCCCACGTCAAAGAATTGTCCAAGTGTCCGCAGTGTGGAGAGAGAGCAGACCGGGAGCCACCCAGCAACGGTGCTAAGAGCACGGATTTTCTCTGTCCCTCCTCCCGAGACTCTGTGTCAGCCTACCCGGAAGCTGGCATGCAGTTCACATCCTGGTCAGGTTGCCCGAAGTCCCGTGCACTTCTGATGCCCTCCAGCACCAGGTGTCTTTGGAATATGGAACTACACCTCTCCGACCCGGGTGTCTGTGGTGCAGTGCAAGGGAGGGGCAGGTTTGGGCAGTCTGGTTTGGGTTAGCAGATGCTAAGACCTGTTTGTGAAAGAAGAGGATAGAAGCGGACCTGACCCTGGTCTGGTCCCGCATCCAGGCAGCGGCTTTGGTGTTCTGAACCCTAAAGTTGTGAGAAAGTCCGGCACCGTCCCCACACATCAGCCTCCGGGCTCCCTGGTGTGCAAATGCCAGGCTCTCAGCCATCTCACCAGTACCCAAAAGGGACTGGAAGAATGGAAAAATTCCTTTCTTTCTTGGGAAACTTTTGATATTTTACTTCATTCATTCATTCATTCATTCATTCATTCACTTATTTATTTAGAGAGGGATGGGGTAGGGACAGAGAGAGATGGAGAGAGAGAGAGAGAGAGAGAGAGAGAAATAGAGAGAGAGAGGGAGAGAGAATCCCAAGCAGGCTCCACACTGTCAGCCCAGACTCCAACGTGGGGCTCGAGCTCACAAACCGTGAGATCATGACCTGAGCGAAATCCAGAGTTGGACGCTTAACCAACTCAGTCACCGCGGCGCCCCTACTACTAAAATAATAGTACCGAACACCTAATCCTTGTAAGCAAAAGGGTTTCACCTCATTCCTGAGAGAAAATCGACCAGGCAGGCTGTGTCCCGTTTCCTCCAGGTGAGGAGCAGTTGACAGGGAGAGTCTTACTTCTGAAGCCCACACATCACACCAGACACTCTGACCAGTGACCAGATCGCACACTGAATGTCATTGCTGGTCTGTGTAAATCGTGTCAGAACTCTTACATTTGAAGCTCTTGAAATTAGTTGACTCCTAGAAGTTCATCTGACTTAAGATGAGTGATATTCTCTTAGGGAATCCTATATACACAGGAATTCTTCTAAAGTTGGGGGGGGGGAATCCCTAAACATAAATTACTTTCAAATGTAACAAAAATTTTGAGTGCAAAATTAAACACTTAGTGAAAATGAGTAGTGTGGTGTTTCATCGATGCTTAAGTATTTGTTGATTTCTCTTTGGCAGTCACCTCTCTGTGCTGAAGCTGCAACGTATTTTCAGGTCTTAGACATTTTTACACATCCCTGAAAATCTTGTCGGTCCTCAGTGTTGCACCTTTAACATCCCTGGTTGTGAAAGGGGTTTTTATATGCCTGTAGATGTACATGGTTATGTGCGATTAGGCTCAGAATCAGATCCCTGGCGTCTTTTCCGCAGTAGGAAAGAGAGTCTTGAACATTTGTAAGAGTAAGTAGTAAGGCCCTGAGTTTTTATTGGCTTTGGAGAAGTGACAGAGCATTACAAGGCCCTTGAGGTAGAAGAAAGTATATAATAGGGTCTTCCCAGAGTCCACCTGGGTTAAGGCCTCCTAATTCTGAATTCATTTACAACACTAGCATTGGTTGCTCGTGCCCTGAGCCCTATAAAAAGACCAGTCTAGTCCTAATTCTGCTATTCCTACTAAACCCATATTTGTGTGTGCCTTATGCTTTAATGCTTATAAGGCACTTTTCACATATCATGACCAGAAATAATTTCTGTATTCATTCATCAATCCATTCATTCACTCAGCAGCCTTTTACTACGTTCTTAGCCTGTGAGATAAAAAAGATGATCCAAAGGGACATGATTCCAGGCTTCAGGAAGCTTACAAAACACATTTTAAGCAAACAAACAAATAAGTGAAAAACTGGGCAAAGACATTACAAGATAAGAAAACTAAAGATCAATATATGAAAAAAGGATAACGCATTATGACTGGTTGGGGTGTTTTCAAGGAATGCAAAGTTTACGTAACAAATGAAAATCAGGGGCACTTGGGTGGCTCAGTCGGTTAAGTGTCCAACTCTTGATTTTAGGTCCTGATCTCCAGGCTCATGAGTTTGAGCTCAGCATCAGTCTCTGTGCTGACAGCGTGGAGCCTGCTTGTAATTCCCTCCCCCCGCCCCTTTCTCTCTCCCTTAAAATAAATAAACATGAAAAAAACGAAAGTCAATTAATGAAATTCATGATATTAACACATTTATGTAGCATATATAATGTCATTATATATCATATATAATATATTATTTATTATTTTTACTAGCTGGAGAAAAAACATTTGACAAAATTTAACACCCATTCATGATATAGAAAATATCTTATAAAACTAGGAAGAGAGGAAATTTTATCAATCTGCTAGAGAGCATCTGTGAAAATTCAGTTGTTGAGAGCATATTTATTGTTGAAACATTGAGCACGCTGCCCCTAAAGATGGAAACAAGTCCAGAAATGTCTGTCATTACTCAGAGCCCCGGCCAATCCAGGAATACAG